>JAOVYX010017034.1:0-23142 GCA_035668315.1 Drosera spatulata | reverse complement strand
CAATAGATAGCAATATCTTCAATGGATAGCAATATCTTCAAGAATACATATCCCTGATTTTATCAAAACCTGATCTACTTCATTCCCACACTCCCATTGATTCAGTATTCCCAAAGCGCAATTCAGCAGTACATTATCTTAACTAACAATCCAGGCATCACATTCCCAAACCACAATTCAGTAGTACATTATATTAGCTAACAATCCGGCCGTCACATTCCCAAAGCATAATTCAGCAGTACAATATATTCAGCACAATTTAGCACAATTTAGCACAATTCAACAATACAAATCGTCACAAAAAAACTAACTTGTTCAGGCGGCGTAGCAGGCAGAGCGGCGAGCCGGCTGCAACCGGTGTGGCGTGAAGAGGCTGCGGCCGCGGCTAGGGGCGGCGACGCAGCGCACGGCGGAGAGGCGAGGCGGACTCCGGGGCGACAGAGGGCAAGCTGCGGCGAGGGCAAGCGGCGGTAGAGGGCGGACTCCGGACGGCGAATGGAAGACGACGGCGGCAGCGACGGTGACGGCGACGGAGGTCGAAGTAACGGCGACTGTGTTTTGTGAGAGGAAGATGAGGAAAGGAATCCGTCGCATAAACTTAATTTATTGTTAATATTTTTTCATAATTTTATCCCATGTATTTCTGCGACGGAATCCGTCGCATAATTGTTTTAGATAAAACAATTCTTTGTGTACAGCGATGGATTCCGTCGCATAAAAGTGTTTCCCGAACACTTAACAAAATTTGAACAAAAAATTATTGCATACAGCATGTTTTGGCGACGGAAATCCGTCGCTGAAACTTAACTCACTCTTTATAATTTTCATAATTTTATCCTATACAAAACATTCGAAAGGTTTTGCGACGGAATCCGTCACAGAAGACAAAATTTTTCTTGATTTTGCGACGGAATCCGTCGCAGTCACTTAATTCACTGTTAATATTTTTTCTTAATTTTTTTATGCAATTATTTTGCGACGGCTGTTGACTTTCCGTCGTATTTTTGTTTTCTTTTAATTTTTTTTCCCATATTTTTGTTTGCGACGGATCCGTCGCAATATGATTCATTTAGCGACGGATCAATTCCGTCGCATTTGTTTTCCGTCGTAAAATTCCCTTTTTTTTTATAGTGATTTTAGATAGTACATATATTACAAGAGAACTTCCAGTGCAGCTACTCTGATGCCTCGTCCTCCTCAACTGAACGCACACAAGAAACAAATCAAAGAAAACAGAAAAACCCATGAGTAAAGATTCGCTGAGTAAACCCCGGGTACTGTCATAGGTTGAAAGGCACGTGCTATAACCCTGACACCTGCTATAGCACGTCACTCTTGGCAGTATATTAAAATCCCCTTTTTGTTATCATTGTTATTTGACCTCAACCATTCTATCATTCTTTTATTTACGACCCCACCATGTTGTATCCCGTCATGCTTTCTATTCAATATTATTTTCTATCGCTGTAGCACGTGCAACAGTGATATTAACTTTCACCTTTAGACCCCACCACCGAAAGAAAGAGAAGACTTTTTCCATTCTTTTTTCCAAATGCGACCATAGAATCATCGAAGCGGCATCCGCCCCTTACCAATCCGACCACAGAACCATCGAAGGGTCATCCATCCTTCATCAATGCGACCACAAAAACATCGAAGGGTCATCCATCCTTCATCAATGCGACCACAAAAACATCGAAGGGTCATCCACCCTTCATCAATGCGATCACAGAACCATCGAAGGGTCATCCAACCTTCATCAATGCGACCATAGAACCATCGAAGGGTATCCGTCCTTCATCAATGTGACCACAGAAACATCGAAGGGTCATCCCCCCTTCATCAATGCGACCACAGAATCGTCAAAGGTCATCCACCCTTCACCAATGCGACCATAGAACCATCGAAGGGCATTCGCCCTTCGTCAATCCGACCACAATCGAAAATGAAGGAAACTAACTTTCTTCCTCCCTCAGCAATATCCCGTTAATTCGTATTCTCGTAATTCATTTATGATTTCATTATAATATGTACATGCTTAATTCTAGTTACGCTCATATTTCGCTTATTTTAACGATATTGGGCTACGATATATTTTTTCGTCCCGAGAGGTTATTTAATATTATTAACACGTAATCTAGTGTGTTTACTCTCTCGGACCTGAGTGTAGGGTATAACATTGCATAAATACTTAAATTGGATCGTTTCAGACGGTCGTGGCCGCGACAGGCTTAGTCACGGCCGTGACAATCGAGTCGTGGCCGCGACTAAGCATGGTCGCACCGTCGCGCTCGCGACAGGCTTCGTCGTGCCCGCGACTCGCCTGGTCGCGCCCGCGAAGGGCTTGCTCGCGCCTGCGACAAGCTGTGACCTGCATCCCAGAATTAGCCGCTACTTCCCCCACACACGCGCTAATCACCTCGTCGCCCTTCCGGCGGTATACTACTCGTCAACACAATCCATCATACCATACAACACATGTAAACAGACGCATACGATGGATTGAAAAGATTAAATGATCAAAGTTACTCCATACATTACCATCATCTTCCAAACTCACCGCAATCTGCAGATCATCATCTCAGCACTGTCCCAAGCTTCATCAATTCACACCATCAATCCATCCCAAACACATCACACATCCATATAGATCTCACATAGGTATTCGGAGAGGGTTGGGTTACCTCACACGAGAGGGGGATCGGGTGGAACTGATCGAGGTAGAGGAGTGGCGGTTGGTTGTGGCCGGCTGCAATGGGACGGCAGCTGTTGGTGTCACGGCGTGGAGGCAGGGGCAGTGGCACGACAGTGCAGACGGCGTGCGTGGCTGGGAAAGAGAAGAGAGAAAGAAAAGGGAAGAAGAGAAGGTGGGGGGAAGTCGAGGAAGAAGAGGGAAAGAGATAAGGGGAGGGTGTGGTGTCCACATGGCGTCTCATGGTTGGTCGAAGTTGGATAATTCCGGAGGGCGTTATCCTTAGAATTTATGTTTGGTACAAATATTTTCGTTAATTATCGAAATAAATATATCAAAATTTTTAGAATTTCGTTACGATTTCATATTTATAGTTAACATGACATTCTGAAAAACTAAATTTTCTTGATTTATTATAGTTGTTCTTGGCCATGACTTGGTTGGAAATGTATAGGGCAATAATTGATTGTGAAAGGAAGTTAGTTAGGATGAAGAGTCCTAAAGGAGTGAAGATTGTATATCAAATCACTGATATGCATATAGTATATGCTTTGATAGCTAGTAAGCTTTTGAGAAAGGCTTGTTAGGGATATTTATGTAATGTTGAAGCACCCTTTGTAGAGAAACCAAGGTTATATGATACTCTTGTAGTGTGTGAGTACACTGATGTGTTCCCTAATGAAATTCCGGGTATACCACCTTATAAGGAAATTGACTTTTCCAATGAGTTAGTTTCACGCACGACTCTTATATCCAAGGCACCTTACCACATAGCACCGACAAAGTTGAAGGAACCAAAAATTCAACTTGAGGATTTTCTTGAGAAAGGATATATATGTCCTAATGTGTCATCTTGGGGAGCCCCTGTGTTATTTGTGAGAAAAAAAGATGGTAGTATGAGGTTGTGTATCGATTACCGAGATCTAAATAAAATCACCATAAAAATTGGGTATCCTTTATCAGTATTGATGATCTTTTTTATTAGTTTCAAAGGGAAGTGGTTTATTCAAAAATCCACCTTCATTCTGGTTATGACCAACTTCATATCAAACCCAATGACATTCCAAAAACAGCTTTTAGAACCCGTATGGTCATTACGAGTTTGTTGTCATGTCTTTGGTCTACCGACGTCCCTGTCATGTTTATGGATTCGATGAATCGTGTCTTTAAATCCTATCTTGATCAGTTTGTTGTGATTTTCATTGACGACATACTGACATACTCAAAATCTCTTCAAGATCATGAACACCATCTACGAACTACCTTAGAAATCCTGAGAGTCAATCAGTTATGTGCCAAGCTTAAGAAATATGAGTTCTGATTGAAAGAAGTTGTCTTCTTGAAACATGTAGTATCTGGAGAGGGTGTAAATGTCAATCCTAAGAAGGTTGAGACCGTGATGGATTGGGTTATACCAACTAGTGTGACAGAATTAGGAGTTTTCTTGGGTTAGGTGGTAATTCGTGGAGGGCTTCTCTAAGATAGCTGTATAAGGGTGTTAATCGGGTCGGTTCGATTTAATTGGTTCAGTTTTTTTACGGTTCAGTTTCTACAACCCAAAACAAAGACCAAACCGATTAACTAGTCATTTTGAAAATCAAAACCAAAACCATTTATTAATCGATTCGGTTTTTTTTGATTTTTAAACGTTTTTATTTGTACGATATTTTAGCGGTTTTCTATGGTTTTTTCTTAAATAGTTTAAGAATCTAATTATATATATCGTTCATTAAAATAACTTTATAAATTTTTACTATACATGTTTGTAAAAAAAAATTAGATATATCGAGTTAAAAAAGAGAACGACATAAATTATAATAAAAATATATGAACAAATGATTTTCTTATTAGCCAAATGAAAAATATTGGACAAAAAAAATAGAAAATATGATTGAAGGCTTTTATTTTCATTTCTATCAAAAAGAAAAAAAAAAGAAAAAAGTAAAGACGATATCCACGATACTAAGGATATTATTTTATCTTGGGTTTAAAATAATATAATTTGTTTGATATTTAAGCTTAACAATCTTATTAAAACAATTACAATAATTAATTTTAAACGGTTCGCTAATCGATCATAAACGATTCGGTTAATCGATTTAACATAGGTTTCTCGATTCGGTTTGGTTTTAAACCGCGGTTTCATTTTGTAAACCAAAATCAAACCATTTAATAATCGAATCGATCACTTTCGGTTTATTGATTTCGATAACGGTTCGACCTTCGTTTTAATAGCCTTATAGCCGTATCGTTGACTAGTCACACACGGAAGAATACGAAGTTTGTTTAGTCTGTGAGCTGTGAAAAAGCATTTCGGAAACTCAAGAGACGTCTTACCTCTGCTCCTATACTCACACTGCCTTCTAATGAAAAAGGATTCTGTGTTTATAGTGATGGATTCAAATAGAGTCTTGGGTGTGTGCTCATGCAACATGGAAAAGTAGTAGCTTGCGGTTCTAGAAAACATGGAAAGGTAATAGCTTATACTTCTAGACAACGCGTAATTTGGAGTTAGCTGATGTGGTCTTCGCTATAAAGACTTGGAGACATTACCTATATGGGTGATCACAAGAGTCTCAAATATATTTTCACTCAGAAAGAATTGAATATGAAACAACGTAGATACTTGGAATTACTGCAAGATTATGACTTGGATATTCAGTGTCACCCAGGGAAAGCAAACGTGGTCGACAATGCTTTAAGTAGGAAAGTTCGGAGTTCAGAGGGAAATCTGCGTTTGATGAAAATCACGCAAGGAACCCTGGTTGATGAGTTTCATAAACTGGAGCACAAGGTTTGTGTGAAGACAGGGAGTGGAGTTCTTATAGAGTTGCATGTTCATTCCACCCTATATGATGAGATAATGCAGGCACGGACGTCTGCCGCTATCTTAAGAAGCGGAGAGAAGAGGCACAGAAAGGGAATGCAAGGGGACGTGATTCATGAGGATGGGTCACTGAGATTTCAAAGTCGTCTTTGCGTTCCCAATAATGAGGCATTGAAAATGAAAATTCTTGAAAAAGCACTTCGAATTTCCTATTCTGTTCATCCTGGAGGCAACAAGATGTACCAAGATTTGTGTAGTCACTTCTGATGGAGTAGTATGAAGAGAGAGATTGTTGAGTTTGCCATTAAATGTACTACACATCAACAAGTGAAGATAGGGCATCAAAGATCCTGTGGGTTACTACAACCTCTCGATTCCAACGTGAAAATGGGATGCAATATCCATTGATTTCATAGAGGGACTTCCTAGTACAGTTGGAGGTTTTAACTTTATTTGGGTGATTGTTGACCGTCTGACGAAGTCTGCTCATTTTCTTCCAATCAAGAACACATGGAGTATTGATCGATTGGCAAAGGAATATGTTAAGGATATCGTGAGGCTTCATGGAGTCCCTAGCACGATTGTATCAGATAGGGATACGAGATTTAAATCTCGCTTTATGCAGAAACTTCAAGAGGCACTTGGATCTCGTTTGAACCTTAGTATGGCATTTCACCCTGCATTCGATGGTCAAAAGGAGTGCACAATTCAAACCTTGGAAGATATGCTGCGTGCATATATTTTAGACTTCAAAGGCTCGTGGGATCGTGATTTGCCTTTCGTCGAGTTCACTTACAATAATGGCTATCACTCTAGTATCGGCATGATGCCATTTGAGGCGTTATATGACCGGAGGTGCAGAACACCAGTGTATTGGAATGATATACAAGATGTGATGCAGTTAGGACCAGAGATGATACAGGAGTTAGCTGAAAAGGTGAAACAGATTCAGGGATAGATGAAAACTGCGCAGGATTTTCAGAAGAGTTATGCAAATGTGAGGCATAGACCGTTGGAGTTTGAGATTGGGGATCATGTATTTTTTAAGATCTCGCCCACTAAAGGTGTCATGACGTTTGGAAAGAAGGAAAAACTGACTCCTTGATATATTGGACCTTTTGAGATTCTTGAGAGAGTTGGAGAAGTAGGGTATCGGCTAATGCTTCCAACTAACTTATCATATATTCACAATGTGTTTCACGTCTCTATGCTTCGCAAGTATGTGTCAGATCTGAGTCATGTCATTCAATATGATCCTGTTAAGCTTGATGAGAATCTGTCTTATGAAGAACAGGCACAAGAGATGCTTGATCATCAAGCGAAGATATTAAAGAATAAAACAGTATCAGTGGTCAAGGTTTTGTGGACGAATCATTTGACTTCGGAAGCTATTTGGGAGGTCAGGGAGACGATGCCAAAGCGATATCCGCATCTGTTTATCGATAACTCCTTCTAACTCGTTCTGTTTTTGTTTCGAGGACGAAACCTTAAGTAGGGAAGGATGTAAGAATTCGAGAAAAAAAAATTGTGATAATTTATTTTCTTAAAAATTAAGGAAAATAATAAATTATTGAACGATATAATCTATTAAACGGGATAATAAAATTATTTTATTAATAATATAATGAAAAAATATTAATTATGGATAAAATTAATCTTTCATTTATTTACGCGAAAGATAAATATGAATTTTCGGATTCGTAATGACAGCGGAGGTTCCCTCAGCCGAATTTCTCAATTTATTTTCTTTCTTCACATTGCACCCTCCCACATTTATAATCCCCAAACATTTCATTCTTTGCACTTACCCATCAACACATAGACCGTCTCAGACACTCTCTCTTCCATCTCAATACATTTCCTCTTCTCAGCATACCAGGGAAAATAAACAAGACGACTTACGATGCACCATCATCCAACATTTAGCGTAGCCTCTGTTGGTCACCCTGCTCGGTTGTAAGCAATCATTGTGCTCAGCCCCGCTGCCATCATCCTAGCTAGTTGGTCGGAGAAAGGTAGAGGGAGGCAAGCCTCAATTTTTCCTCGATGAATCTCACGTATCTATTCTCCTTGGGCTTCGTTTCATTTCGACCCGACCATCGGAAACACCATGAAGTGGTGGTAGTAATGGTCATGATCATTTCTCATGCCATGGAGAAGGAGTTTGGCGTCGTCGACGTCCTTTCTATTGCCTTCGGCGCTTCTGTCCGTGTATACTTGTGGGTAGTGACATGGTTTTCTTCACGCCCATGCCATCACGGCCATAGAAAACCATGCCATGTCACGTCCAAAACAATGTTTAGTCTCGTTATATATATATATATATGGCCATGCATATTAATATACCTCTGGGTATATTTTTGTGAATGAGCATAATCATAAAATATGACTGACGTAAATATTATCTGAAATGATATTGTGTGTTGTGTGTTGTGTTTTGAGTTTGTTGATCAGTGGTGTAAACTATACAGAATGGGTTATAATTATAATTTAATTGATATCTGATTAAACACTGTTTGAATGGTTGTGAGATTTGGTCGGTGGTGTTATATTATGACTAGGCATGCTGGTATGTATTGGACTGACTAGTGGGATATGAGCACATATTCACTTTGCATGCATGCAGCGATCCAGAAAGATCGTTTTGGTTGATGGAAATCTCGGTACAGGAGACCTAGGGCTCCAATAAGGACTGATCCCCCGTATCGGATAACCCATGCGATGAAAAGAAAAGAAAAATGTTTGGCGTAAGTCACCGGATAACCCGTACCGACCATTATTAGATGATCATGGACGTGATGAGTATTTTATTCATCACGGCAGTGCCGTGATGAACAATCGTCATGTGCGTAATGAGTAATCTGAATTTACGAAACAACTCTCTTTCGCTCCGAACTTCATTCTTATCGATGTTACACCTTCACGAGTCATTACATAACCATAAAACATCTCAAGTGACATCATTTTTTACCTCCAAAATGATCTTGATTCATCTTCAAAGCACCGTTTTAATTTTTTGCTCCATTGTGCACTCGAATCGACATCAATCGGCACAAAAAATCAAAAAAACAGCCGTACCAACATTAAAAAAAAAATAAGCTAAAAAAAAAAAAAAACAACTTTGCTCATTTAAATCAAAGCGAAATAACTTAGGAAAACCCATTATTTAAGGATTTATCATAAAGTTACATGAGTAGCATCAAAGAGTTTCATCTGATAATCAATCCTGCAAAATAAAGGATATAACTAAATTTTAACAAATTAATACTATTCATTACATACAAAAAAAAAAACTTACTTCGACCAGAAAAATAAAATACTCTCTCTATCCCCTTACAAATGCGATTGTTTGATTGTACACATATACCGTTATGTCGATGTGTACTTTGACACGCATTGTGAGATAATCGAATATCATTTTTTTTTTTTGAAAAAATTTCATAAAATGTTAATGTTAGTTTAAGTTATGTTCCTTCAACCATGTGACAGTTATATAATTTTGTCGTATCGTTAAGACAAAAATGAATAGTGTCAAATTGCTAAAATATGCCAATGTCGGTCCAACGAAATTAATGAATGCTATGATTTGACAATACTTCCTGTCCCGAAAAAATTATAATATTTTGCCATACACGTATATTAAGAGATTGAGTTGAATATAAAACAAATTATCCCCTTGCTCTTGTATATGAGTGATAGAGAATGGATGAGAAAAATGATACTGAGAAGTATTGATGTAATATAAATTAAAAGTAAGGGTGATTGAGTATTTTTGATCCCAATTTTTTTTAACAAGATTATAATTTTTATGAGACTGATAAAAATAAAAAATTTTTATAATTTTTTCGGACGAAGGGAGTATAAATCAATGAAGAAGATGAAGCCATATAATTGATTGTAATTGTTTTTTATTTTTATTTTTTAATTCTTCTCATCAATGTTTGTGGGATATCAAGAATCTCTCTTTTTTCTTCAGCGTAACGATCATATAACATTTACCGTTTGTGTTATTAAATATAATATAACAAAATGTAATATTTGACATAAAAATTTAGGTGTATTAGAGTGGAACATTATGTCATTTATTATATTATAACTTTGACCAGGATTTTCGTTATTATATTATATTGGACATGCTCTCATCTATATCAAAAATGACATGTTGGACTCGCTCCAGCGCATGGACACCCTCCGCTCCACCTGTCCCCTATCCCACTTCGTCCACCCACTCAGCACTTACCAAATTCCCTTCTGTTTCATTTCATCGCTCTCCATTTCCCTTCTCACAACACCCACATCCAAATTCCAAAACCTCACCTTCATCCCACCAAAAATGTCCGATTCATCCTCACAGTTCCTTAAACACTCCACCATATTCTACTCAACACTTCCTCGAATGGGCAAACCACACTTATCCACAACGCGGCACCACCGCCCAGTTCCGGCGACAGGATTGAAGAAGCGGCCATGGCCATCGATGATGGTAGTGAGGAGTCAAATGGAGGCGCCGTCGACGTATAAGTCGAGTATGAGGACTGATATGCCGCTTTATGAGACAAATGGGGTATGCCCGGATCGATGATTTTGTTGTGTCTGCTTGTGTGTTGATTTTGGGGATTGATGGGTTTGTGGGTTGTGTGTTTTTTATGTTCAGGCTTCGTTTGATGAGTATTTGGAGGATAAGAGGAGGGTGTTTCGGGCTATTTTTCCCGACAAGAGAAGGAGCCTGCAGTTGAGTGAGGTAAATAGATGAATTAAGTTTTATATTGGGTTTGTTATGCTTTGTTTTGTTGCAGTTGTCCAAGTTATGTACATTCGATGTTATTCATCTTGAAGTTATCACGAGGCTAACTTGTTTGCGAAACGGTTACTCATGCTTCACCGTTCCTGTCCTGACGGGAGCACTTGAATGGTGTTTGTTGTTGTGTTATGCGAATATGCTCCTTGTGGTTTTGAAACGTAAACAATGATCTAACTTGTTTGAAAAGTTCTAAATATATGGGACTGCGGTTGCCGAAATATCTGGTTGAGTTCTATTGTGCTAAAAATGAATTTCCATATTTTTTGGAAAGAAATTGCCAAATACTTTGCTAGAGTGTCCAATGTCTCTTTTACATCTTCTATCCAAAAATGGTCCATTATCATAAGATCTTCTTGACTCTTATTCAAAACATCCATTGGAATAAAATGGAGTTATTTGGGCCCTGGCGGATTGACAGGGCAAACTGCTAGTTTTTCGAATACGAGATATACATCCTACTTACTATGGTCAAATTTGCCCAATTGACACATCTGAAGGAATCCCTGTCAGCATCACAACCTAATGAGGGGAAGAGATTGTGCGAATAGGTATTGTAGGGCTTGGAGAGATTGGGTTGCTAACAATCTGAAACTCTGAACAGTTGTAATCAAACTGGCTAGTTGGTTCAACAGAGAAAGGCTGACTGATAAGCTATGCGAGAGACATAGTTGGGCAAACTAACGTCATGATTTTGTTGAGAACCCTACCTTAGAATGTTGATGAAACTTGCATCTATGTATATAGTAGATGTTGCACTCTCTTTTTGTCTGTTGGTTCAAATTGGGTGTCCCATGTTTTCAAATGGTGTTTAACCTTCACATGTGTCCCACTCTCACATCGCCCATATGACTCCTCGTGCGTAGTTGCAAAATTGCGTCGCCCCTACGAGGTGTGAATGTGCATGCTATGCCATCTTCACCTCCTGTTATGAAGCTGAAGCTAAAGTTTACCAATTAACATTTTGCATAGAAGTGGTTGTAGAAATAGCAAGAAAATTATGGAATCAAAACTGATTTAGAATTTTAGATGATGTCGAAGCCTCTTGTCATTTGGAAGCCACATCGGGTTCTCTTGTGGTGAAAGGGACATGAAGGTGGAGGTTTGATTTCGACACTTATGTTCATTATGAGTGGATCGTGTTTGAGCACGTAGAGGATTTATGAGGATGTTATCATCAGGAATAGGATCATCCTTTTTTCCTGCGAGGGAGTGGCTGTTACACTCCTAGGTCTGAACTAGATGAATTCTTGAGAGTTTTTCAATAATGTCTCTCACCTATGCTTCCTGGTATACAGGACGAATGGAGGATCCACATGCTTCCAATAGACTTCTTGTTCCTCACCGTTTGGCCCGTTATAGACATGAAATTGAGCAGCAAAAGTGGAGGGCATGATTACCCACCTGGGGTTCCTTCTCATATCTCACGGGTCCTTGAACTTGACCTTGTATGTACTCCTGGCACCTATTATGAGATTTTTCTTTCTTTTTCTTTCTTATTTCTTTCCCCTCTTTTTATTTTTATTTATTTTTATTTTTTTGGATCTTTAGTTCTTTCATGTGCTCTTTTTTATTTTTCTTTCTTTTTTCTTTTTCTTTCTTATTTTCTTTCTTATTCTTTTTTTTTTTTATATTTTTTTTATCCTTTTGGTTCTTTAGTTCTTATTTTCTTTTGTACTCTTTTTGGCTATGAATGAATCTTGAGATTGGTAAACCAAATGCCTAATGCAGACGAGGTGGGAGCTTCAGGGACTACAAGATGTGGCACAACCTTCGCATTTTAGCCTCAGTGTCAAAGGAGCTCTCTACCCTGATAGATTGGGAGGACGTAGCCGTCTCAAAGGCCTGTTGGAGATGAAGATCAGTGTCGTACTACCTCCACTCCTTGCACTTGTTCCTGAAGATGTTCTACGATCTGTTTCTGAATCGGTGAGACTGCTGACCACCATTTTATTTTCGTGGTTTCTGTTGCTTGTGTAACTATAGTCAAGAAGACTCCCATGTCAAGCAAATACCCTGCTGAAATCCATTGCTTTCTGGCATAACAGTTGTTTTTTTTTTTTTTTTTTTCCCGGTGTTGATACATCTTTCTGTAGCGCCCTCACTACCTACCTCGTAGAAGCTTCCTGAGTAGACATCCTTTCTCGCGAATACTTCTTAGGCTTGAGTGTGGATAATGTGTGCATACCTGGTCATGAACATTTGTGTTTGTGAGATTTAAGCTCCTACCTCACATCTGACTTCATCATATTCTTATTTGAGCTCCTAAATCACATCTGAGATCTTCATATTATATCGAGAACAAATTCCACCGTAATATGCGCTAGTTTTTTTTTTAATTGCTTTATTTTATGTTTTTGTTCGTTTCCTGATTTCGTATATTAACATACTTCTATGTGGTCAGGTACTGAGGAGACTTGTTGAGAACATGAAAGAGAAGGTCAATGTGAGCTTGCTGGCAGATTACAGCCAGTTCAGAAATGAGAGACAAAAGAGTTTGGTTTGATTTGATCGAATGAATGACTCATAGCTATGTTTCTTCTTGGCCAAGATGGACTCTGTAGGGTTGCAACGACATTGAGCTAGTTGCTTGTAAATGGGGGACTATGATGCTGTGGTTTGAGGTCGTGAATCAGGAATTCGGTTAATGAGTGTCGTGCTGGTGCTTCGAGTTGCTAATCCCTGAAGCAGAGTGATCCCCAATTGCTGTTTGGTATATACTAAAGCCACTGTAAATATTCACAAATATGCCATAATCAGTTACTTGTTGTTCCATAATGCTGCTCTTTCTTATTTCGCAACATAAACCATGTCATGCTAAGGGGTCCGGGCATGGATCTTGGGTCATTTTGTTCCAAGGAAGAGAAAATATTGTTTCACTTTGGGTCTTGCTAGTGCACGTATTCAATATGGGAGCACTTATACGCTCTATTGCTTTTTGAAGTCCATTTTTTTCTCTTGACATTGAAGAAAAAATCGCTTTCTCAGGAAACGATTTTAAATTTATTGAAAAAATCGTTTCCTCATAAAACGGGTTTATAAAAATAAGTACCATTTCTTAGGAAAGCGATTTCTGTTTTAATTAAGAAATCGTTTTCTCATAAGATGAGTTTATAAAAATTAAAAATCGTTTTTTCGAAAAGCAATTTTTGTTTTACATAAATCCCCTCTCAGGAAGGGAGTTTTGCTTAAAGGAATCATAAAAATATAATACGAATTTCCCAAATCGGATTTTTGTTATCCCCAAATCGAAACTAAATTGCTCCCACGAAATTCCCTAAGACGGTCACTGCCACGCCAACGAGCACCACCGGCAATGTCCTCTGGAGCTGTCAACGCCCTCGCCCCTGCACTTTCACCATCGAATTGCGACCCTATTAACCTCACAGCCTGCCGTCGCCGCAGCTGTACCCACTGTCCGCCGCAGCCAGCCTAGCACCAAGTTGGAAGACGACGGGTTTGGGTTGTTGGGTTGGAGGACAACAGGGTTGGACGTTGTGATTGGGACGACGGTGTTGGATTGTGGTTGTGATGGTGTTTGTGAATTGAAGGATGAGGTGTGATTATGGTTGATTGTGCGTGAAGTACCCGCTTCGGATAGATTGTTGTTGATTCCGGTTGATCAAGGTATGACACATTATTGGATTCGATGAATGTGATTTTGTTCTCGGAATTAGATGTCATCTTCTAAGCATTAGTTTTGAACTTAAAAAAATGCTCTCTGATGTGCGGCGTCATCGTCAGATCTGGCTAGTAAGTTCGCTTCTTGCTGTTTTATTCCCTGATGCTGTTATCGATATCTCTCTTCCTTTTATTTCTCCACATTTGTTTATGATTTATTGTTGTAACCCCAAAGTCCACGTCTATTCATTCATGAGAAATACTAGTAGAAACCGAAGAACCATGATTTATACCTTCTGTTATATTGAATGCATTTCATATGATGACCAGTCGACTGTCCTTTTAGAACTACAGCTGATTCCGGCTTTATACTTTTGTTATCCTGAAAATCCTGGAACCGTAACTGAATGTTTGTCCTCTGCACCTAAACGCCTTAACACTTGTGCATATGGAAATGAAATTGACTATTACAGCTTTAACTTACGTTGTTTGGTGTCTCAAAAAAAGCTTATGCTGTGTTCTTTGTTATAGCAGAACGTGAAGTACTGCCTGCACTCATTTTCCGTTATTTCTGGAGAATATGAGTCAGATGTATAAATCCGAGTTCATCTATAATTGGGTGAAGGGTTGGTCGGTGAGAACGAGAGGCAATACTTGAGATTTTTCTAAAGGAGGCCTCTGAGGGGATGGAAATTCTATTAGTTCTCATTTGTCATAGTGGAAAATCTACATCATTGTAGATCATATGCTATATGGTTTAAATTGAACTGATTGACATATGTTTAGGTTCTTATTTCATAGTTGAGTAGTTTGGTTGAATTGGATAAATATCTATCTAATTGACATATGCTTTTCTAACAGGATCGATGGATTATGCTGAGCCCGGACCGTCGAACCCGGACTTACTATCGTTGCAGAGCACGCACAGGTCAGAAGATATATGGGACCATCCAGACTGGGATGCTAGGTTAAAGGTCTGTCATGCGGAAGCGAAAGTGTTTGATGCCTATCATAGGCGGATTTTGCGATATCTGATAACTGCGGGTCTCTACAGGGTATATGCTATAGGAGAGATTAAGGTTAATATTGATCTGGTGAGTGCCTTTGTGGAAAAGTGGCGGCCGAAGACGCATACCTTTCACCTTTCATTCGGTGAGGTGACCATTATTCTGGAGGACATAGGCATCCTCACTGGCCTTCCAATCAAGGAAAAGGCTGTATGTCTAGACGAGATAATACCCTAGGACGATTGGTGTCCATATTTGGCACGGATGTTGGGACGTGCTCCGGAGTCGTTCGATGGGAACTGGATACATTACACTTGGGTACGGAGTATATCAGAGAGCGATCCAGTTAAGGACGACGATCCAGAGGAGAAGGTGGTACAATATGCTAGTGCCCTATGTTTTCTCATACTTGGAGGTTTATTGTTTGCTGACAAGAACAATAACAAGATTAGTTTGTTCCTCCTCCGCTATTTGGAGGATTTCAAACAATGTGGTACCTATAGCTAGGGTAGTGCTGTTCTTAGCTATCTTTATTGTCAGCTATGCATCCCATATCGCACCAATGCGAATCAGATAGCTGGTTATACACGTTTGTTACAGCTCTGGGTGTGGGAGAGATTCATCAATATTTAGCCAAGGCTCCATGGAGATGCTCGATCTTTACCGTGGCCGGGTTTAGATAATGGGGAGGGTTTCTCGAACCCACCTTTGGGCTATAGGTGGACGGCAAAAAAGAACTTCAAGATGGTTGTGTCTAGAAGTCTATATACTTTTCATGATTAACTGGATTGGGTGCAGGAGAGGGAGTTTAGATGGACTCTGTATGTCGGATATGAGGCCCCAGAGTACTGCAACTCAGGTAACCTCTATTCATAATATTTCTAATACTTGATTGTCTTAAATCGATTTGATTAGCCATTGTGATCATTTAAAAAAAAAAAAAAAAAAACAAAGGCGGCATTCAAGTTAATGTGATTACCTTTTACTTTTAAAATCTGGGATGCTTTATTGGTCTAGATGGACGAAGAAGCTAACTTAGGACGCTACTAGAAAGATATCGGAGTGTAACACGCCTTATGATGGACCGCTACCTATGTAATGCGTACATATCCACACTACTACTGTGATCATTATTACTACTCTCAAAGATGAAATCATATATAGCTTTCCTGTTATTATGTTGACGTCCTTGACGTTTTCCTCTTGTATAGGAGCAATTAAAAAGGAGCACCAATTAATCACAATATTAAAAATTGCTTATATATGTCGCAGGTCAAGCATCTTTTCGATGCAAGGTTTTCCTCTTGTGTGATGTCATTTGTGAGTTACATCGGTCGGATCGAGTGCATAAGCAGTTTGGAGAGGTGCAATACAAGCCCCTTTCTCATAAATTGAAAGATCATGAGGATGACAGTTCTCAAAGTAGGAGGGACAATCAAGGTGAATCGTGGACGGTGAGGCAAGAAAAACTAATCAAGAAATAGGATGTTCGACTTCGTTATGTGTGTCGTAGCGTTCCTCCCGGTCCTGATGGGGCAATGGAGCTCCCTATCGTAGTGGTGTATTTTCTGAGTTGATCGAGGGATCATCGTCTTCCTCTGTCGGTAGGTGTTTGAGTCCTGTCCATGATTCTCCTGTGACAGACCCCTATAATGAGCTCACACACCAGCATGATGCGGTTAGTCAACATCAAAGCGGCATGTTGTTCATGCCTCAACACCTAATCACCTAGCCTACTACAGGTAACAAGTTATTTCATTTAAGTATAATCTGATCTGGAGACAAAATTCATTCTTTGGAATTTCGTAGCATATAATTTGTATTAAGTGTATTTAATAATCGATCTTATCTATTTGAGCAGGCCCTTCCACTGGTGGGGCCGCTTACGTTCTTACATACGGGACAAGTCATTCAGTACCATCAAATTACTTCATGAGATTCTCTGGCCTGGCGATGCATTCCACGATTCCTATGCAGGTAGTTATATGTCATATTATTTCATGAAAAGGTTTGAAAGTTTTTTATATTGTGTTATTTATAATGTGGGATAATGTTGATCTTCAACAGATGGGGGATGGATCTTCTGATCCTGATTTCACACAAATGATGATGTATGGGACGTCTCAGCATGTATGTAATGGACTCATTTTTTTGTTTCCTTTTTAAGTTTACCCTGTAAAAGATTAATTTTACAAACGACTATACTCTCTGTAGGGATATGGCTATCATGGCCCTTTGAGTGGTCTTCTATTGCAGACATCACCGCATGCTTCACTTGGATTTACCCAGTTTGGACAAAATCAATTGCAAACTCCCCCTCCACCAGAGCCGATGCAAGAGGATGAGGATAACGATAACAATGATGACGAAGAGCAAGAGCTTGGCCGAGGAAGACGTTTGAAAAAGAACACTCATTGTCATACTTCTAAAGGGCGTGCGAAGGGAAGAAAAGGCGGCAAAAGAAAATAGACGTTTACACTGGATAACTCTATTGCATGGATATATTTTGCTTGATTTACAGTGTTTTATTTGTTACGGGCGTTAGAACTTTTTGCAACTTTCGCAATCTATATATGAATGCATAATTGTCATATAACCGAGATAGCAATGTCGTGTGATGGGTGGTAGGGGCTGTTTCAGTATCTTCAGTGAAGGTTTTCAAATGGTTGATGGCGTGGCTGCTCACTTTCTTCCTCAGACAGACAGGTATTGGACTTTGCCCTTGTTGCGAACTTGATTATGTCATTATTGTTATTTATTTATTTTATTTTATTGCAGACCTTCACGAATTTCTTACTGTTGCTTATGCCGAGTATGACATTATGATATGGTCTGGAACCAGGTTAGATTATAGTTGATTGCTGCACTCCCTCCTCTGTCCTAGAGAGCAGGTTTTACCTGTGAACGAAACCCAACATCAAGAAGGCCAAAGCCACCACTCTGCACTGGAACTTCCTCAAAGTCCTCTGTTATCTGAGTAACCCAATAGGAATTGACAATGAAGATGAAACTATGGGAAGCGCTACTGATTTCATAGGGAAAGAAATAATGGCTCAAGATGCCCATCAGGTACAGATTCATCCAATGACACCGTTTTATATGGGAGAAATAGTTGCTTGGCGGTGGGAAAACGAGGAGAAATTGAAATATGATAGAGTTCCTGAGGACGTCAGGCCATCAGCAGGGCAATCACTGTACAGATTGAAAGTCGAGACTGCTCCAGGAGCAACAGAGATGCTGCTCTCTTCACAAGTGTTCTCCTTCAGAAATGTATCTGAAAACAACCACCCTTCCACATTAGCAATGCTGGATGATGGGCATGCAGCAATGGAAAGCAAGATAGACACCAAGAGCCAAGAGTTAGCTCCAAGAGGCAAAGAGCCATCTTCACAGGTATGGATGTCATTTGGGTTTCTTCTGTGTAACCTTGTGTTTTACGTAATTAATATGTGATTGGAGCAAGACTCTCTGAACGGAATCATGTTCTGGTCCAAGACATCCTAAATTTGTCGAGTTGTTTACTTAATCGGTGACCTGATAATCTATATATGAATTGATGATGCATTCGATTATGCAGACCATGAACTGGAGTTGGTAGTATCAAAGCATGCAAATGCTTCTGGCTTTAGGTCTTTGACGTCTCTGTTAAATCAATAGGAAAGGGAGACCGAAGAAAACCCATATGATTAATTGGAGGGTATTTGGTGTGGAAGGACATATAGTGAAGACATTGCCAAGAAAACTGAGGTTATAAGTAATTTTAGTATTAGCCGTATCTCACCGGAAGAAAGGACATTTCCATCGAGACTCAAAACATCAATATTGTTATTTATTCTTAGATGGGCTGATACCTAGTTTATTACTCCAACCAACCATAATTTTTGGCTTACACGCTTGAAATATATCCATCATGTGGCTTACAATTCGTCCTTCTGTGCCTGGCGAGAAAGGGTAAGATATCCAGGTTGCCCCAGTATCACTTGAAGAACTCGTGCAGGCAGTTCAAGGGATGCTGTCTGCATAGGATATCATTGTTTACAATAGTCCAAGGAAATAGTGTATGGCACACTTTCCAACAAAATAGCCCATATCCTGTGCTACGCCATTGCTTACAATAGGTGAGGGAAATCCTGCAGAAATGCTCACTGCATATATAACTGGATGATTGCACAAGAAAAAATATGTACTAGGTTTTCAAAGATATCAAACACACCATTGTTCCTCACGAATGTAATAGCAGCGGTGGTCAATATTATTACCAATGGATGAAATTGACCCTTTTGATCCTAATTTTTTAAATTATTATAGTGGTCAATATTACGGAGATGGTTTTCCTGCCATTGTTAACCTAGCAGAGGAGTCAGACCATGGTGAACCAGCTGACGGTGTCAGTACGATAGTTGGCGATGTCTGTGATTTTGAAAACGGAGTGGAAAACGCTATGGACAACGAGGTGGATATAGAATACGAGATTGAAGAAGGTAACAACTATGTCGTGGATGATGTTGACGAGATCGACACTCAACAAGCATTTGATCCTGAAAAGTTCTTTGACTTTGGTGACATTGAAATAGTTCCGTAACTTTGGTGACATTGAAATAGATCAGAGAGCATGATTAGGTCCCGGAAGTTTTAGGTTAGGAAGGACTTGGTAAGTTGCCAACTTACCATAGTAGTTGGAAGAGATGCAGCACCCCTTCATGCTTGAGAGTCAGCTCATCAATTCTAAATGCCACAACCTGAAGCATGTTAGTATAGGTATAACTATGTTAGTATATAATAGGTATAAGTGTGTTAGTAAATCCTTAAAGGAGTGTTAGTTAAAGGAGCATGGCCCATATAGTTAAAGGAGGATAAGAATTGATGATATACGATAATATGTATACTTGTTGTTGCGCAGGAATTTACGACCCGAGACGAGTTGATCGAATATGTAAAGGAAATCAAACGCAAATTAGGACTCATACTGACGATTAGAACTTTTGTTCTTGTCATAGATAGACTCACAATGCATTGCGAGCGAAGCAGGACCTATACACCTACGAAGAAATCGAGAAAGACAGGGACAAAAAAAATTGCAATTGTCCGTTTCGTCTACAAGGAAAATTCAGACCGATTGGTGATGGTCTATGAACAGTTAGGGTTACAAATGATTTTCACAATCATCGTGAAGCAACTCACTTTGAAGGTCAATCGCATACAGGTAAACAATATTCCAAAACATGTTGTGATTTAGTTATATAATTTATTATGGAAGAATAATATAAGCAAAACATAAAATTTGCTCACAGGTACATTAAAACCACAGGAGACGGAGTATATGCAGGAGATGACTCGCTGTCGGGTTGGGCTGAGGGATATCCTAACAAGGATCAAAGAGTAAGACGTTAAAAATGTTTCTACGATCAAGACAATTTACAATGCAAGGTACAGAGATACCATACTTCAAGCAGAAGGGAGAAATTGGATACAACAACTAGTACATATATTACAAGAAAATCAATATTTTCATAGGTAAATATTCATTTAGTTGCAAGCAGCTATCCCTTCAAAATCTTGATAAGCAGTTAAAGAAATAATCAACTTTATTTAAACAGGTATCGACACGATAATGATTATAGGGTGCAGGAATTATTTTTTGCACATCCATCCTCCCTGAAATTGCTTAGAGCTTTTTCGCATGTGTTGTTAATGGACACTACATACAATACAAACAATGCAGGCATGCCACTGTTAGAAATCGTAGGAATGATCTCGACATCCCTAACATTTTGTGTGGCATTTGTATTTTTGTGAAAAGAGAAGCAATACAATTATCTTTGGTCCCTTTCGTATCTGAGAGAAGCAATGGACGGCTATTCGCTATCAAGACTCATCATGACGGACAGGTGTTTGGCACTCATGAACGCAGTAGCGATTGTGTTTTCAGAATCGTCGACTGCATATGGCATGTGTCGAAAGCTGCGGTTGAAAAAGGAGGCGGCATCTTGAAAGGGTCTAAAACAAACGAGAACTTCATCCCATTGTGGACATCGATCATCAATGCTTCCAATATAGACTCATATTATGTCGGATATGCTGTCTTGAGGGAAATGCTTGAAGGACATAGGGAGCTAATGACATATCTAGACGACACTTGCACTACAAAAAAAAATGCAGTTTAGCTACGGAAAAATTTCACTACGGATCAAATCCGTCGTAAAAACATATATTTTTGCGATGGATCCATAACAAAAATAACAAGTAAAAAATTTTATTTTTTTGCGACGGAAAGTCAAAATCGCTGAAAAGGGAAAAAACCCATCATATTTTTTAGCGACGGAAATCCGTCGCTATAAAATTGAAAAGGAATTTGCAATTACAGATTTAGCGACGGATCCATAGCTAAAAACTAAAAAGATTTTACAATTATTTTAATTAGCGACGGATTCCGTTGCTAAAAATATTTAGCTATAAATCCGTCACAAATGTAATTAGTTTTTACCTTAGTAAATTTTTGCATGAAACGTTTTAGCATTCATACTATTAACGACGGATCCGTCGCTAATAATTAAAAAGAATTACAATTACATTAATTAGCGATGGATTCCATCGCTAAATATATTTTGCTACAATTTGAAAAATTTTGCCTTAAAAAGTTTCTTGCAATCATATATATTAGCGACGGATCCGTCGCTAAATAATAAAAAGATTATTACAATTACATTATTTAGCGATGGAATCCGTCGTTAATATTCAAGTTTTTAAAATTTCCCCATTTTCTTTTTATGTTTTTTTACATCGTTTACTTCTTTTTCATAATTATTTTCAATTTAATTTTATAAGGTCATCATTTATAATACGTGATACATTTAACACCAATATCATGTACAACATTTTATATGTTTCAAGTTTTGTAACATATATAACATCTTATATCATGTGCAACATATATATTATTATGAGTTTTTAACAATACGTAGTTTCTTCATTAAAATTTTATGAAATATAACACCTTATCATAAGTTAACATTTCAACTATTACGAAATCCAAAAATATTTACAATTTATAAAATTTTAACTCATAAATCATCATCGAAAATAATGTTTACGACGGAATTCGTCGCTAATAAGTAAAAAGAAATTTATAACTTTATTATTTAGCAACAATCCGTTGCTAAATAATAATAAAAAATTACAATTTCATTAATTAGCGACGGATTATGTCGCTAACAGTGTTTTCGATGATGATTTATTAGTTAAAATTTTATAAATTGTAAATATTTTTGTATTTCGTAATAGTTGAAATGTTAACTTATGATAAGATATTGTATTTCATAAACTTTTAATGAATAAACTACGTATTGTTAAAAACTCGTAATAATATATATATTGCACATGATATAAGATGTTATATATGTAACAAATCTTGAAACATATAAGATGTTGTACATGATATTGGTGTTAAACATATCACGTATTATAAATGATGTCCTTATAAAATTAAATTGAAAGTAATTATGAAAAAACAAATAAACGATGTAAAAAAACATAAAAAGAAAATGGAGAAAATTTAAAAACTTGAATATCCGTCGCTAATTGTTCAACAAGTTATTTTGTCAGATTTAGCGACTGAATCCGTCGCTAATATATGTACCAACCTAATTAGTAACGGAATCCGTCGCTAAATTTAATATATATATATATAATAGCAGCCGTTGTCACCTTCTCCTTCATTTCCTCCTTCGTTCGTCGTCTGCCATCTCTGCCTTCTTTGCCGTCTACCGCAGTTGGACCCGTTACCGTCGCTGCCGGCTCCGCTGCGGCCCGCTGCCCCCCGCTGCCGTACACTTGCCTCACGACGGTAATTTTTTTACCGTCACTGTTTGATTTTATCTTGTTAAATATGGTTGATTGTATGTTGGGTTGAATTTATTTTGGTTGTGATTGATTGCATGTTATGGCAGATTTGTCATGGTAGCTGTAGAATAATACACATAGATGTGTATTAATTTTGGTCTGGAACTACATGTCAAACAATTGAGAAAAACTAAGCGATAGGGGATTAGTTAAGAATTAACTATTTGGTGTTGGTGTTGTTGATGCTATTTGGGATATGATTCTTGTGGTTGGTGTTATTGATGTGTGATGTGGAGATGAGGAACGTTGGATTTGTTATTGATGTGTGATTTGATATGGAATTTAGGATTTTTTGTTT
>JAOVYX010017033.1:0-23144 GCA_035668315.1 Drosera spatulata | reverse complement strand
ATTGATTGAATGAACATCTGTTTTGTTGATCTGTACCGTTATCTTTTGATGCTTGTTTTTGGTTACTTATTTGCAAATGATTTGGTGCACATCAGAAATCAACTTACGGAAATTTTTCATAGTGACAATGCAGGTGCCAGGACTTACTACGTCTAGAATTTCCCGTGCAGGGATGATTCATTACACCTAGCTTATTAGGTTTGGATGATGTATTGCTGGTGGGTTTTTTTTTTTTTTTTTTTTTTTGCCGCCAAATTAGGGGAAACTGGGAGAGCTCCATGGTAAAATATGATGATTTTGGAAGATCGGGCAGTGGGAGGAAGATTGAATTGCCACTTGAGCGATATGATCGTAACTATGATAATGAGATCATAGTGGGAAATTATGAAGGATACTTTGCAGGTAGCACTTACACTATCTGTGTAAAGAAATCTGAACCATGAAGTTGGTCCATCATCTCAGGGTTTATCTTCTAGTACCAAGCTTGTTGTTTCATACATTGGTGTACGCTAGCTATGTAATGTTTCCTATTTTACCCATTGCACATTCACATGCACCAAGAGCTAGAAGCTTTTTCCCCAACAAAGAAGCTTGTATGAAAGAGGAGAACAATTAGAGCCAATGGAGGAGTTGTGGTGATTTCCATGGTGCCGATGATTTTATGTTTGATTGTTTAGAGTGCTGAGAAGTAAGAAGTTCTTCTATGCACTGGCTGTGAGTACTGTTGGTGCCTATTGCAAGTAGATTATGTTCAGTAATATTATTAATTCTTGGAAAGAGAAGATGATGTCTGATTATGGTAAGTAATAGTACAGAAACATAAGTTGTTACAAAGAGATACTTCCGGAGCGGGGTTATGGGGAGAGTGCCTGATGGAGTGTGTATAACCAGCTTTTGCCCATTTAAGTTAGTGTGGGGGTAGGTTGAAGACTCATCCAAAGGGACCAAATCTGGCTCTCTAATGTGTGGCGTGTCATCATATGCTTGTTTGATTTTCGAAGCCCATATATGTGAATTATTGAGCAAGAAGATAGTTAGTTTCCCCTGTAGTTTTTTTGCTTGCTCATGTACAACTTCTGAATGCTCTGAATTTATAGATTCTCACCTTGTTGCTCCTTTCTTTGTGCAGACGAACTTGATTAAAGAAAGCATAAGAATGGGGTACAATGATTTTGGAGAGTTCTATTATGCTCACGGATTACTTGGAGATGCATTTAAGAGCTTCATTCGTGCTCGTGACTACTGTACCACAGCCAAGCACATAATCCACATGTGCTTGAATGCTATTCTTGTGAGCATTGAGATGGGCCAGTTTACACATGTTGCAAATTATGTCGTGAAAGCAGAAACCACTGCTGAGGCCTTGGAACCTGTTACTGCTGCTAAACTGAAGTGTGCTGCGGGGCTGGCTAACCTGGAAACCAAGAAGTACAAACTTGCTGCTCGAAAGGTTTGTTTTCTGGAAGTCTTAGTCCCTGTTCTCCTGACTCTATACGGGACTCAGTGTTTGCATGCTCGGCTGTTTCTTGAGCATTATGTTCTGATAATGTTTATTAGCCAATTCTCAGTATGATTTTGCTTTACCTACTGATATGGCTTTCTTGAGCATTATGTTCTGACAACTATACTAGGCATGGTTTACTCCTCGAGTGTACCTACTGATATGGTTTTCTTGCTGTGTTCTAGTTTTTGGATGTCGGACCTGAGCTCGGAAACAACTACTCAGAAGTGATTGCTCCACAAGATGTAGCTACATATGGTGGACTCTGTGCTCTCGCCAGTTTCGACCGGATGGAACTCAAGGCATATACCTGCTGCTTCTCCTTTTTGACAATTTTCATTTACAAATTAATTATTGAAGCAATTCGTTCTTTATCTGGATAAATAATTTTCTTTTCCTATGTGCAGAACAAAGTCATCGACAACGTCAACTTCAGGAATTTTCTGGAGTTGGTACCAGAAATGAGAGAGCTGGTCAATGATTTCTATTCAAGGTCTGTTAAAAAATCGTTTGAAGTTATAGAATACCGTCAATTCACTGAATTAACATGCTCTGACCCAATATTCTCATTCATTTTTTGATGTGATATCGGTTATCTATAGTCAATTCAGCGTTGTTTTACCTCATATCTGTGTCTTTGTTTATCTGCATTCTTTGCCCGAGTGGAGATATTCCTTGTAGTGAACCGCTTTCTTGTTTGTTGCCAGTCGTTATGCATCATGCCTTGACTACCTTGAGAAACTTAAGGCAAACCTGTTGCTAGATATCCATCTGCATGACCATGTGGAGACCCTCTACAATGATATCCGGCATAAGGCTCTGATCCAATATACTCTCCCCTTTGTATCGGTCGAATTGCACATGATGGCTAATGCTTTCAAAACTGATGTTGCCGGTCTGGAAAAAGAACTCGAGGCCTTGATCACCAATGACCAAATCCAGGTACTTTGTCCTTTTTAACTCTCGTGCTCAATATAATCATCTACTTTTTAATCAGTAAAGTTGAGCTTGTCATTTACTCATCTGTGTCATCAGTATCCTCGTTACAATGCTTTAAAGTGGTGCTTGCATGTAATTTAGGTGTATATGTTTGTATAGTGATTGCTCCATTCTTTGTTTCTTTGTTTGACTGTCTTGTTGTAATTTTATGCAAATAATGAACTCTTATCTCATTGCGTGCAACACTAGGGAAATAAATCAGAAATTTCCTGAAATGACATTTAGCAATACTCTTACATGATGTACAGTTAATTTTAGAAATTTCTGAGAAAAAGCACTAGAATCGTGCAGATGAGGTGCACGTGTTTTCTAGTGTTTTCATCAACATTGGGAATATGCTTGCACTTAGCTTCCTGAAGCTAAATTTCTGCTTTGTGCAAACAAAAATTTTGTCATACTTTCGAGTTTGAGTAGTGTTGTTTCCATTAATAACTGTGTGTCTGCACCTAGCTTCCTGACGCTAAATATCTATTGGACCTCTAACCTCTTACTAGGATATGAACTCGGGTGAAGCTCTCTTTCTGACTGATTGTCAAAGAGGGTTTAAAAAAAAAAAGATGGCTCTCCAATCTGAAAATATGAGAATTTATTTGCCATGCTCGACATTCCTCCGGTAAATTTGGACAGAGGAATCGGAGAAGAGGATAATGGAAGAACAGGGATGCCTTGAATATTATGCTGATTTGGCTTACTCTGAACCAAGTAAATACTGACTAGTACCATACTATGATGATATTGATGCATGGTGGTGATGTATCATACTGACTATTGTTCGATATTGATTGCAACAATGTCTCTGACCAAGTTCTCCATTATGCTTCTGTAGGCTCGGATTGACTCTCACAACAAAATTCTCTATGCACGGCATGCGGATCAGAGAAACACGACGTTCCAACGTGTCCTGCAAACTGGTGGAGAATTCGATCGTGATGTTAGGGCAATGCTGCTGAGGGCAAACATATTGAAGCATGAATACAATCACAGGCAGTTGAGGAAGCCATGATGCTCTCGGGGCTTCTTTTCGAGGGGTGGATATGATGATGCAAGTGTTGTGTGGGAAGAGATGGCATCTAATTTATACTTCGTGGAAGGATCCGTCATCTTTGGGGAGATCTTTTGTGCTTTACTGGGTTTTTAATTAGTTCATTTTCCTCGTGGTTTTGGTACAAACTGTGGATCGATTTTATGATATGTATCCATTAAATGGAAGTACATGTTTAGTGCATTTAGGTACTTGAATCGGCAACTTCTGTGTTCATATTTGGTTTGCATCATGAAAAGGTTTCATGATCATGTGGTTGTTTTTGTTCTTGTTTGTTCTCGTCTGTGTACAGGACTATGTGCAAGATGACTCAGCATATGCCGAATCCTTGTGCACTTTTGAGTCGTCGTTGAGATCGACAATCCGCGCACCGATGCTCATCTTGGAGCTAAAACAGCCAACATAGGCCGTTTTTTAGTGTTATCGGGAATAAAGACCACTCATTATCTGGAACAAGGGATTGTCTACTAGATCAAAGCAAAGATGGCGTCGGCTTGGATCTGAAAAGCTTCATTTGAGGTGTTGGAAGTTTTGATCTGGTTGGTTGAAAAAGCATTATGCTGTTGCTTCATGACCAACAATTAGGTAGAGAAGCAGCTATGACACAGATTGGGTTGAAACCACACTAATTCTTTGAGCCAAGCACTGTCGTTGAGATCATATAGTTTGTGCTCTTAAAGTTCTTTTGCTAAAATACTGTTCCATAGAACATAACAGGTTTATGATCCATGTCGAACGCTGGAAATCCATCCAACGCATGTGGGCATGCGTACAACACGAGGACGAATAACCTTTCAATTTTGGAATCTAACGTCCGCTCCTACAGCATGAGCATGGATGAAATCAACATCCGCTTGTTATACATGTGGATTGCCATGAATTACACAGATATCCAACATTGGATATCAAAAGAGTTGGACATCTTTGATGAGATTATTCGATCCATTGATCGAAAACTTTCTTATAGATTGACTATATTTTTCGAGACCCGTCGTAAATCTATCCATCAACTTTCCTAATATATTAGTCTTATCTTTACGTTCCAAACATAAACTCATATTAATCCTTCGGATACTGGCAAGGCGCTCTCCATCAGTATCAGGTAAATCTTTGATCGAATTCAAAGGACGTGATCAACATGGATTTTGAGACTAGTGGGATTCGAACCAAGACCTTACGCAGGTAGGTTGGTTATTTCAATCATTTTTTGATTACTCAGTTCCCCCTAATCTCCACTCTAATCTCGTCACTTATCATCATCACCGACAAAAACAACAACAAAAACAGAAACCATTTGGCCATTTCAACCCCACTCTCTCCCCTTCCTCTCCCCCCAAATCCCCACAAACCCTAACCCTAACCCTAATCCCCAAGTCTCCCAAGATTCAAGATGAAATCCTCCTCAAATCCCTAATCCAAACCCAACCCATTTCAATTCACCCCAAATCCCCAAATGGGTCACCTCAATCTCCCCTTCACCACATCATCCAAGCACCATCACAGATCCCCAAAGCGACTCCACCTGCTCGATCTAATCACATTCTTCTTCTTCTTCATCGTCATCGTCTTCTTCCTCCTAGTATTCACTCCCCTCGGCGACTCCCTCGCCGCCTCGGGCCGCCAGTCCCTGCTCGAAGACCCGCGCCAGAGGCAGAAGCTGGTGGAGTCTGTGATGGTGGGGAAGGGTGGGACAGGGGGGAAAGGGACGGTGATCGAGGTGTGCGGGGCGGAGTATGTGGATTATATGCCGTGCGAGGATCCGAAAAGGAATAGCGGGTTTAGTAGGGAGATGAATTATTATAGGGAACGGCATTGTCCGAGGGCCGAGGAAATGCAGTTGTGTTTGGTTCCGAGTCCGAAGGGGTATAAGGTGCCGGTTCAGTGGCCCGAGAGCTTGCACAAGGTGGGGTGGGTTTGAGATTGTGGGAATGTGCTGTATCTGTTTGCGATTCTTAGTAGATTTGATGATCTTTAGAAAATGTGTGTTGTTGATGTGTATGTTTGTGTGGAGGACTAATGTTTGCTGAAATGTGATGCTTTTCCTGTGTGATTAAGAGATCAGGGAAGTCGATAATTTTTCTGTGTTTCGCTGACTATGCTAGTGAAAGTGGTGGTGTAATGCTGGGAGTTTGAGGAGAGTGGAGGAAAGCTATTAGATGGATGCCACTAGTAGAAATGAGCTATGATAGTAGTAATATTGAGTTTGAATGTAGGTATCATATTGGCTCGGTACTCATGATGAATAGTTTCGAGTGGTGAACCCATCGTGATGTGTAGCTGTAGACTATCGAGTAGTGATCTTAGCAAGTGCTATGCAACTTTTGCATTTTTGTTTCCTATTATATTAGAGGAGATCTTACTTCTTAGTGTATACAAGGTTTGTTGTTCTAGAGACTAGAAATGGAAAGAACTTCAATGACAAATGATGATATGAAGAAAAGAAATGACCTTGTGTTCTGTATGTCATTGATGACTGAATTTTACCAAATTAGGGGAAAGTGGTATGACCATGGTAGGAAGAATTGCTTTTCTCTGCTTTCACTTCTTTTTACCTGTGTGGATTGGCTTCATTTTGGTTCCCATCTTCTTGTCTTATCCGTTCTGTTCTTAGAGCGAATTTTTGGGATAGGAAGGGGAACTGCTTAATTTCCATATCCTTTTTTCTCAATATGCAACATGTTGGTGCTTGATATATCACGAAATGTAGGTTGGAATTGCCGAGCATGATTCATTGATGCATGGTTTAAATGGATAGACTGGTTACCTATTGCATGATAAAATGTTTGTTTTGATGTTCCTGATACTAATTTATCACCCTTCAGATCTGGCACGATAACATGCCGTACAACAAAATTGCCGATAGGAAGGGTCATCAGGGATGGATGAAAGAAGAAGGTCCGTATTTCAATTTTCCAGGTGGAGGCACTATGTTTCCGGAGGGGGCTGTCCAATATATTGAGAAACTTGGGCAGTATATTCCTATGGCTGGTGGAACTTTGAGGACTGCTCTGGACATGGGATGTGGGGTAAGATATTTCTACTTTTCTTGCTCTAACCGATTGGGTCTTTTCTGTAGTTACCACGATCTTAAGAACTCTTCGGTTTTTGTGCAGGTAGCTAGTTTTGGGGGTTACCTACTTGCTCAAAATATTTTAACCCTTTCTTTTGCTCCCAGAGATTCGCATAAGGCACAAATTCAATTTGCACTAGAAAGAGGGATACCGGCTTTTGTTGCTATGCTTGGCACTCGCAGGCTCCCATTCCCAGCTTCCTCATTTGATTTGATGCATTGCTCTAGGTGTCTTATCCCTTTCACAGCCTACAGTGAGTCCTAGAATGAGTGTCTTGTGCTAGAGTTCTCTAAATCCATTTACTACCTTTTAAGGTTCTCAGGCGATGTGATTTTGAGCTGCAGATGCAACATACTTCATTGAAGTGGATCGCTTACTCCGACCAGGTGGGTATCTGGTGATTTCCGGCCCGCCAGTCCAGTGGGTTGAACAAGAGAAAGAATGGTTTGATCTCCAGGGAGTGGCTAGAGCATTGTGTTATGAGCTGATTGTTGTTGATGGGAATACTGCCATCTGGAAAAAACCTATTGGAGACTCGTGTCTTCCAAACCAAAATGAATTTGGACTTGAACCATGTGACGAGTCTGATGACCCTAGTTACACTTGGTAATCACCTTCACTCTAAAATCGCATTGTTTGCGTTATCATGATTCGTTGTTGAATGCTTCACAAGTTTTATCCTATAGCTCATATATGGAGAACTAGAGAAAAACAAAGCTTTTCTGATCCTATATGGTTTTTGTAGGTACTTCACATTAAAGAAGTGTGTGAGCAGGATACAAAGTAAAAAAGAGGAGTTTGGGTTTGGAAATTTGCCGAAGTGGCCACAGAGGCTATCTACAGCTCCTTTGAGGGCCATTCAAATTAAAAATGGTCGTGATGTTTTCGAAGCTGATAGCAGAAGATGGACGAGGAGGGTTGCATATTATAAGAATTCTTTGAACGTGAGGCTTGGCACTCCATCTATACGCAATGTTATGGATATGAATGCTTTCTTAGGTGGATTTGCAGCAGCAATCATATCTGATCCTGTTTGGGTTATGAATGTTGTTCCTCCACGCAACCCGTTGACACTGGATATAATATATGACCGTGGTCTTATTGGAGTCTACCATGATTGGTGAGTCTATACTTATAAGACCTGTTCGATTGCGCGTAGGGTTTGTTTTTGTGTGATTTCAGATGTTCCCCTGTACATCTAATGCATATAATCTATTTTAAGGAGATCTAACAAGTACCTTCCAATTAACAATTCCCATTTCTTGTTGAATAGATGTAGTATGTATTATGAAAGTTCATTACCGAAGGGAAAACAAGGACATACGGAGTACCTTTCAATTTAACAATTTTTGTTCCCGTTTCTGCAGGTGCGAGCCCTTTTCAACTTATCCTCGAACATACGATCTCATTCATGTGGTTAACATTGAGTCACTCACAAAAGATCATACTTCTGAGAAAAACAGGTATGGTATTCTCTGCTTTTCATGGTTTTCCTTCTTTAGTTTCACCAGAATTCAAGTTTGGTTGTTAACAGAGATTTAGAGATGGGATCAGGCTTGCTGTTTTTCAACAGAAATATTGTGAATCAAGACTTCATTATGATTGAGTTCTTTTATTTAATACTGATGGTCCAAGCATTACTGATTTAGTAACAGAAGTCACCTCACGCGGCGTGTGTGTACAAGTTTGCGAGTCGTCATTTAGTATTTTAATCATTTCAATATAGCTTCACAGTTATGCAATTCAACCTTTCCGGTACCGTTCTGCAATTCAGTGGTCTTAATCCGTAGCCTCCCAATTCTTATTTTACAGTATATTAGTGGAATCTATATTCTCTTTAGGCGTGTAGTGTATTAAGCCAATCAAGATGAAGACGATTGGTGATGGATCAGCATACGATGCTATGGGGCTTTATTGGATCTATGACACTCTAATGGAAACAATAAGACGCGCTAATGTATGCAAATAGATGCTGATTGATATGTGAAACAATTGGGTTGGGGAAGAAATGAATAATTTGCGGCCAAGGGTCATGGAGATGGTGATAGTTATACATAGGCGATTCACGGTAGGGAAACAAATATGACTGGTGACCCTGGTATCTTGTATATCTGTTCAATCAACTGATACTCTGATATTGAAAATGTCAGCATCAATGTCTCAGTATTGATACACTACCATTGGATTCCCTCCTCTCTGGGTAAAGTTCTGTACTCACTTAAACATTGAACACTTCGTTCCAAGTAGTTTAGGTGTGACATCTGCAGTTTCTTTTTTCGCGATTTGGGTGTGATTGGTGAATGCAAGTGTGAAAATGCCAATTCCATTATGGAGTATGTGTTTGTGGCCTTGTGGGCACCCTAATATCGTCTTGCGCTTCAGCTATGACATTTTGGCATTCCATCGGTTACTTGTGCTCATGATCTCTTACACGTAAGCTTTTATGCTTTGTCATGTTACTGCAGATGCAATCTCGTGGACTTGATAGTGGAGGTGGACAGGATAATACGTCCCTCCGGGACCTTCATCGTCCGGGACTCCCCCGAGGTGATCGACAAAGTCAATCGCATAGCTCATGCTGTGAGGTGGACGACTTCCGTCCATGACAAGGAACCAGAGTCTCACGGAAGAGATAAGATTCTGATCGCAACCAAACCCCTGTTGTCGGCATCAGCGCTCTAACACTGCTCCCCTTCGTCTTCCCTATAATGTAGGTGTTCCTAATGTCCTTGTATTTATGTTCAGTATGATGAGTTTCTGTATCCGTCGCTCTTGCAAATTAGCTGTTTGCCCTTTCCCCCCATTTTTTTTGATTTTTGGTTCGGCCTACAATATATGAAGATGTTGGTTAGAACAAGAGAGGATGTATACGAGGTTGAGATATGATTTCAACTCGAGTTGTCTATAGAATTGGTGATCAACAGCAAATTCTGTTGCCATAATGTTCGTTCAACTGATTAATCTTTTTGATAGCAACTCGCTTTTGGTTTATGACCTTTGTGTCGTAGTAACTTGTAAGGAGGGGTTGAAGAGTTCTTAGGTGCTGTTTGCTATATGTTCTGCTGTCGAATATTTGGTCCGAATGTCAGATCCTGTTCATTATAGGCTCAAAGTATTGTGCATATATTTCAGTCGAACCATAGAAAATGATGATGATGATCTCGTCGTGGTGAGCGCTTTGGCATCGTTTTTGCCACTCATCTATACTAATGTCTTTTGGCTAAGCCAGTCGGTTGATTGATCCGTAGCGGTATGTACACTGGGAGTTCGCCTAGTGCTTGTTCGAACCATACCAAAGGCACCTTTCCATCCGCGTCGATTCAGCTTGATCCATTACATATCCTCAAACATTTACCTGCCCACGGATTTACATTTTTCTCGAGAAATTCTCGGTTTAATTTGATATCGAGTTGTAGGATACGAAGTAGCTATATCCCTGAATTGGGTTACTACTTGTAGTACTGTTACTAGATCTTGAACATTCATTGCTCTGGGTGCTGTGTGTTAATATTTGTTAGTAGTACATGTTTTAGCTAGCATGTGTTTACTATACTACTGGGGATAGGGAGAGGGATCCTGCTGATGTTATATTTTATCTTATTTTTTTGGATATTCAAAAAATCTGAAAAACAAAAATAAAAATCTTGCTAAAAAAATATCAATCTTAAAAGAACTTAATAAAAATTACATCCATAAAAAAAATTCGATTAAAAAACTTTAAATTCATGGTCTCATCGACTTTAACTGAATCTCATAAATTCATGGTCGAGATCGTCGCTGTGAATTTCGTTATTCATTAGTCTGTATTCGATTTCAATGTACTTAGATTTTGTAATTTTAAATTACGATTGCGTAATTATATAGTGATCAGGTCATTGTGGAACGTGTCGTGCGATTCAGATTAAGCCACGTGTAAGTCGAGACTTGTTTATAGGCGACGGACCATTAAGAAATCAGTTCCGGTGGCTGAATCTTATCAGTCGTTTATTGATCAATAACTTATCCTGCTCGGGCGTGACGTAAAAGCTGCAGAGTACAAGTTTTTATGTTTACGCATGACTAATTATTTTATCGGAAATACGTGGTTGCTTAAGCAACAGTTAAGGATGGTAGTCGTAGACAATATTTGTCTTCTGAAGTATTGCGGTTTGAGAATGATATACAGTAATTCAGTATACAGTATTTTGTTGAAAAAACGTTTTAAACGACTATCAAACTGTTGTATTCCAGACGTACAATACTATATACAGCAGCCCCGATCTGCCGTTATTTTATTCAATTATCATTGAACACGGTCGTGTTCCTTGGATAATTCTTAGAATAACTTAGATACTTGATGTTCATGGAATAATTATATCTCATGAGTTTGAGTATATTTATGACCTTCTTACAACAAGAGCTAGGTTCAGTCCATTAAATGGCATTTATGTTACATATGTATCTTCTTATCTAGCAGCAGCCATTTAAGTTCATAATTGTGCAAGTACAATTCCTTGTTGCTATTTTCTTGGAAGACTTTTGATCATACTATTGGGAATTTCATTGCAAGTCCCAATAATTTTACTCTCATTCTTGACACAATCATGGTGTTATTTCTTGTTGTCAACGTTTAGGAAATTTATGAACAACATTTTATAGATCAACATTTTGACATTTAAACTGAATAAATTTGAGGAATGCATTTTTTTATTTTTTATTTTTAAAGTTCACAAACCTTGTCTTCGACAACATGAAGTATTTATTCAATTCAATGCATTTGATCATGATCAACGTTCAGCAAATTTGTGTTGCTCGATTCAATCGTATATACTAACTACACAACTGCATTGGCTCAATTGATTTGAATGTTCAACTGTCATTTCTGATGTCACGATCTGCTTTAAGTATGCCTTTTTATCAGTTGCTGAGTGATCCCTATTTACCTGAAGATGAACCTTCCGGCATATTTACCTGAAGATGATTTTTAGCATATTGTTCATCTCAGAAAATGCCAGTTTCGCTCTTAAAAGGAGACTCATTATCGGCCCTTCACTATTTTCCATCTATGATCCGATCCCGATTCTTTAATCTCAACTCTAATTCGGCCTCTTAAGTCAATTTATAACCAAGCCTTTTTTTAGTAACTTTTGCACTGTTGTTGGATACATTTGTAATTATTTCTTTGTCATGACCATTTGTTTCAAGGGGTTTTTCCTACCCATAGAATGCATCTTCATTGAACAGCCACTAATTATCTTGCATAATTACAACTATAGCTAACTAGTGTTGGGAATCTTGGCAATAACTATGCACCATTATATGGTCAAAGTTGTAGACGGAAAAAAAGAAGAAGATCAAGTTAGTACCCTATGAGATACAATTATAAGTACATATATCTCATCTCACAATAATATTAATTGCACATTCAAAGTAGCTAGGTATAGTTGTAATTATAAAGGCTCTAAATTGAAGTTCTACTACATTCTTCCCCCCTAGATTGCATAATAACCTAAACAAATAGATGCAATATTTGTTATCTTGACCTAATTATATGGTTTTACACTTATGGGAGAGAATTATATATTGTAAGATTAAATTAATTTGCATTATAAAGACTTCAATCATGTTTTACTATGTGAATACATATTAATTTTTTTTATACAATGAATATATATCAGGAGATGTGATTGCACCCCCACACATATGAAATATAACTTTCACTTTTTTAAAGTATAAGATTTAAAAGTTTAGAAACAAAATAAATTTCAAAAACATCAACAAATCATAAGGAATAATGACAGGTTGCGGTTGATGCAGTTTGGTTTTTCCTTATATATTAATCTCGATGAACTTACTTTGCATAACCACTTGAAAAATACTACCTCAAAAGTGTGTATTTTAATCTACACATAACACCTAAATTTTGATAAACATACATAATATTCGTGTTTATATGTGTTCGACTACTTCATATGCATTGTCGCAATAGTAACCAACAACCTACTCGAGCGGCCACTTCTTACAACAAAGCGTACGTATTCATTTTCTTGGAATAACTTCGTAATTGTTTTTTAAACCTCTTTTTCCTCGTTAAATTGCACGATTTATTGTGCACAAACAATCATTCATCATGTGACTAAAGTTTACGCTCCCATTCTAATGTCACGTGACATCTATTAAAATGCGGCATTGGATCACCGAGGACATCATACCTTTGCATATTCACATATATCACATGTGCAAAGGTGCCACAAGGTTACACATAGTTATGTGCATTAACATTTCCGTACAAGCATGAAAATTGGTACGGAGAGCATTAAGTACATCCTCGGATATTCATCCCCTTTAAATTTGTCTGAAATTTGATTGATGAAGAAAAAATAAACATCATTAATAAAAATTATGTTGAATTTTAATAATCAATCCAAAAATAAAAAATATAAGGGATGTATGTCCCGAGATTGTATTATGAATTTTCCAAATTGGTACTATGCTAAACTCAAGAAATTATTAATGCACCCCCAAGGATACCTATCCCCTCATAATTATGATGTTTTAATTGATGAGATTAATTTATTATTAATTTTTTTAATTATATTTTGTTTTCTTCAATCAATCAAACATATCATAGAAGTTATAAGGAATATACATCTCCGAAAATACACCTAATACTTCCCATTAAACTCATATGATTAAAATAAAAGAGCACGCAATCTGTACTACTAATTGATACAAATCCATGAATGCAAGGGTCATTAAGAATAACTTTCATTCATCGCAATAAGTGTGTTGGAACTCATCGTATTGGTAGTAGTGACCAGTAAAACATATTCTCAAATTCAGTCCTCGACGGGCGCCACTCGGGAAACAATCGTCATTTGTAAGTTAAGACATAAATCGAATTTATGATTTCGTGTTATATATGATTTGATTTGTCGAGAAATCAATTTTGATAAGAGTTCAAAATAAACATAGATGTCTTATATATTCTTCTCTGTCCGGAATTAATTAATAATAACATTGTATCGATATATTATTGTATTATTCAATACGTAAAAAAATTATATCACTGAATAGGGTTGAAGTACATAATTTAAACTATCATTAATGTTTTATAATAATTTTATATAAAACGATATTTCGTCCCACGGACGATTAGTAGTATAAATACTTTATTGCTTACATAAACCAATATTGTAATTAAATCTAGACGGAAGAAGACTTATTATACTTTTTTCGTTTAAGATAAATTATAATGTGTTGACTTAATACACTTATTAAGGAACTCATTGATTTTGTGATAATTTTCTTTGATATCCATGCGAGTGACATGAAGAAACTGTGAGTGGTTGGATAAAGAAAAAAGTAACAAAAGGGAAGATGATGTGATACTCACTCCGTCCTAATAAAATTAGAATCGATTGATTTATCATGATAATTTAAATATGTGTTGAATTTAAAAAAAAAATGATCAAATTGTCCTTTGAATTTTATGAGTGAGAGGAGTGAGGGGGAAAAACAAGATGAAGGAGGTAATGAGATGAATTGATATGGAGTACTTAAAAAGTGTGGATGTTTTAAAGTATTTTTGTAGGTAAAAGCTTTTCAAATAAGATAATATTATCATTTTTATGGGACATTCCAAAAAGAAAAATTATTATAATTTTATTGGGACGGAAGGGATATAAGATAGGGATAGTTTAAGACTTTAGTATTCAAAAATTGCTTAATTTGAAAATATTGTACTCTTTTCTTCTCATATTAGATGCAATCATTTGACTCGACACACAGTTTAATATATGTGTTGATTTTTTATGAAATTTGATGGAAAAAAGTATTTCATCCATCTCATAAATTTTGCAACATATACGTATTTTATATTATTTTATATGTATGAATACAAGTCTCGTTTTCATATCCAATCACGTCAGATCGTCCCGCAACATGCATTAGGTTCAACTACTTAACTTTTACCAATACTGATGTTTCATCATAAATTTATAATAAACTATCTTTGATCGTCGTTATACGCATGTCAAACTTTGTATCGACACACGTGTAAAATCAAAACGTTATAAAATTAACAAAGGAAGTATTTTTCAGTGGTAGTAGAGTTTACTATATAACTGAGAGAGAAAATAATGAAAATACTGTAACAAATAGTGATGGTTTTATTATTTTTTTATGTGAAATGTTTACCAAAAATGATACTATTGTAACAAAATTAGGACTTTTAAAAAAAGTGTTGCATATAAATTGAGAACGAGGGAATAATTTATATGAACGTTTATTTTTAATAGGGTTAAAAATATATTACCTCCTTAAAACTTTCATAATTCCATATTACCCCCTCCCAACTTTATAATTCCATATTACCCCCTTAAAACTTTCATAATTCCATATTACCTCCTTTCAAACTTCATGATTCCATATAACCCTCATAAAACTTGCTATATGAACATTTTACCCCTTTCTTCAGAATCAATTGGAAAATATCACTTGAAATGATAAAAATATTCTTTAATCTTATACTCCCTTCGTCCCAAACTACATATAATATTTTTTTTTTCTCAATTTACTTATAACCCCACTATCTCTAAAAAATATTTTTTAAAGACTAATTTTTTTCTATCCCAATTTACTTATAACTCAATTTACTTAGAGACTAAAAAAATTTGCTTATAACACCAATTTACTTATAACCCCACGTACCATGAGACTAAATTTTTTTAATCCCAATTTACTTATAACCCCACTATCTCAGTTAATGTTAATCTAAAAAAAATCACATGAATCATATTTTATTATAGTATACACATAATTTTCTCTCACAACCCCACTATCTTTAAAAAATATTTTTTTTATCAAATTTTATAAAAATTCAACGCACATAAATTTTCGTATCAGATCAAACGATAATAAGTATTATAAAATGGAGAGAGTAGTTTTCAACTAAATTTAAACAATTTATATGAGCTAATCAACAAAAAATAAAAAAATAGAAGTTTTTTATATGAGTTTTTTTGTTTTGTTTGGTTCGAAGTACTAGTATTTAGTTTCTCAACTTATTTGGTTAGAATTATTGATTTAATTAATTTTGAGTTTTATTAATTATGTTGGGCTTTATTAGAAAATAACACTATGGTATAAAAAATTTCAGAATTTAAAATGAAAATTTTATTTAAAAATTTCAAAACTTAGATGCGTTAAATTGTTTTCTTTTTCTTGGAACCTCATATCAATTGTTTGAATTTATTAAAAAAAAGAAAGAAAGAGAGAATTAAGGACGCTTTATTTTAGGTGATATTTTTTTTATAGGATTTGAAGAAAATAGGTAAATTTTCGTATCATAAGTTTTGATGGGATAATATGAAATTATGAAATTTGGAGGGGATAATATGAAATTATGAAAGTTTTAAAAAGGTAATATAACTTTAACCTTTTTTAATATTATCTTCGTCCCGAAATTTTTGTAACAGGTTGATCGGATACGTGTGTCGATGTAAAGTTTGATGTGTGTATAATGACGATCAAACGTAGTTTTTTTTATAAATTTATCGTGAAACATCAATAATTATGTAAGTTACGAATTTCAACATAATATATATTACGATACGATCAGATATGATTTGATATAAAAACAAAATTTATATTTAACATAATATATATATATATATATCATAAAAATTAATGAAGAAAATAATATATTATAATTCATCTGATATAAAAAGTGAATATTTTAAAAAGTTTTGAATCAGGAAATGATTGACTGATTTGAGCGTTGAAAGAAGGATCCAAAAGGTCTCTGCAGAAAATAGCAAGCTCAGTGGGCTGTGGGCAAAATCTGCCCGTGTTGATCCTGTGTGAAATCAATCACTAGCTTAATCCCCCACTTGTTGTACTTGAAATCTCACGGATCCCAAGTGTTTTGATCTTCCATGGTGTTAATAATGTGCAAAAACAATAGAACATTGAGAGACTACTCAATTACAAAGAGATTAACCTATCACTCGAACCTAAATCCGTGATAAGAGATCGATCTCGAAAGATTAATTTAGCAAAAGAAAGAACCTAATAATCATAAAACCCATTCCACAGTTTGTTGTAGAGTCGATGCGAATTTTATAGTATTGTCACTTCTTGAATCGAGCATGATTGAATGACTAATCTTGAACTCCCAACATAATCAGGCTGGACTGTTTGCCACACCAAAGTACCCCTTTAATTTGTTCGACTTCTTCACCACATCTCATCAAACACCATACAGACATATAGTGATTTTTCAGACCATACCTTATGCTTTCCATCCGATCTTTCAACAAGAGCATCGAAATATCATGGATCAAGCCTAATCAGTGCCCAATCGACACCCAATTCTAATCGTATCGAACTTAAGCATGTGTAACCGTGGATCAGTGACAAACGCATCCCATAAAACTTGGACTACCAAACAACCCCTCCAACGCAAAAACCATGTGAAGTGCTTTTTACTAGCATAAGAAAAAAGTAGAAACTCCAAAGTCTTTTTACACTTAAAAAGTCAATCAAATCATAAAATATATATGATGTTATATTTATATTTTGATATTAAATTATTAAAATAGGGTTTTAATCATAAGTTAAAATTGATGTCAAAATATAATCGAGTTAAACTTGATTTCAAATTTAACATCAAATATAAGTGTAACTATAATTATCATATAAGCATTTTGCTTATTTTTTCAGTTATTTGTGTTAATTTTGGATTAATTCATCAATAAATGCATAATTGAGTTTGAATTGACTCCATTTTATTTTAAAATAGAATCAAATATTAAAACGATAATTATATTATTAATATTAAAATTATTGTTTAATATCAAATTATAAAAATAAATAAATTTAATTTATCTGCATGTTTAAACTTGTTCTTACAGCATAGGAAACGACACACAAAAAGGGAAGAGAGTCAAGCTGTATATGTTTTTTTTTTTTTTGTGACGAGGGTGTCCGGTCTGTTCGCACACATCTTGATTAATTTTCCCCATCAACATTAAGTAAAGTTTTAATCGAAACCAACGGATATGATCAATCTGAATGTTGAGATTAATGAAATTTGAATACAAGATCTTGAAAAAAAATATGAATTGAACATTATTAATTCAACCCAAATTGAATCAAACTGTATATGTTTATATGTGTAAAAAGAAGCCAAAACGGAAACAGAGTCTCAACTGGCCCCCTCTTTTGTAAGGTTTTCATGACTCCACATACATATCAATCCTCTTCATTTGCTTCCCATTTTCATTCCATCATTCTTGATGAACTTTTAAAAAATAAAAATATAAAAATAAAAATAAAAATTGGGAGAAAAAGTTGATTTCCTTTTCAATTTCTACTTTTGTGGGTCATCAACCATAAAATACAACAAAAAAGGAGACTCCACTTCTCTTCCTCGTGGAACCACCTCCCTTTTAGCACACAACCCACATACATACACAGCAGCTTCTTCAAAACATGCAACACAACACAACCACAACATCAGAAACAAAAATATAGCAACAACAGCACTTCTCATAATCAACCCAATTTGGCATCTCCTCTTCTCATATTCAACCCTTTCTTCCATTTTCAGACTTTTGAGAGAGATTTGAGGTTGTGATTTTGAGAAGTGGGCAGAGAAAAAGACTTGGTTTTTAAGCAAAGCAGCCAAAAGGGTTTTCTGGGTTACTCTTAGTTTCCCCTAACTCAATCTCTATCCTCAGATATTCGAAGAGGGATTCGAGACGTTTGGGGTCGTGCCCTCTTGTCTCCTCCTCAAATTCCTCCATTTTTGAAGGGTTTTCACACTACCCATCGGATAATTTCATCTGGATATTCGTATTTGAACTCAATTTCACCATTCTGGGTTCGATTTACCCATGAAACTGAAGAATTTATGTGGGTTTTGAGGGTTTCTGTGTTTGTCAAAGTGGCTTTTGAGGGATAGAGAAGGTTGTTTTTCATGAGTTTTGGGGGGTTTCTAGATAACGGTCCCGGCGGCGGCGGAAACGGTGTCGGCGGCGGCGGTTTGGAGACCAATTTACCTTACATAACATACAACAACATGCCGCCGGGAACCCTTTCCCAGCCGCGGATGGCGGCCGGAGGGTACAACAAGTCCATCTTCGCCTCTCCGGGACTATCCCTTGCACTTGTAATACATTTTGCTCATACTGTCTAAATAATGTTCATTAAGTGATTAAGTGATTGTAACAATCTCTACCTTGTTTGCAACAGGGTTAGAGACTAGGATTAAGACTGTAATAGTCTGTCATGGGGTTAAGACTATAATAGTGTCTCTGTTGTTTACAACAGGGTTAAGACTGCACATCTCGTTCTCCCAAGACCTTGTCTACGATAGGAATACTGGGTGTTGTTGTTTCTGTGTTTGGATGAATTGTGTGTTTGGTTGTTTGATTCTTTGTTTGTATGGTGTTGTTAGCAAACGGGAATGGAGGGACAAGGAGAGGTGACGAGGATCGCGGAGGGGTTTCAAGGGAATGGATTGAGGAGGAGTAGAGAGGAGGAACATGAGAGTAGATCAGGGAGTGATAACATGGATGGTGGTTCAGGAGATGACCAGGATCTCGCTGATAATCATCCGCCGAGGAAGAAACGATACCATCGTCACACGCCACAGCAGATTCAAGAGCTCGAAGCGTATGAATTTCCGGTTCTAATGAGTTCTTTTGGTCTTTCTATTGTTGAAGTTGATCTTGATCTGTGTTTTTTGGTGTTTGAAGTGTGTTCAAGGAGTGTCCTCATCCTGATGAGAAGCAAAGGGCTGAGCTCAGCAGGAGATTGAACTTGGAAAACAGGCAGGTGAAGTTTTGGTTCCAAAACAGGAGAACCCAAATGAAGGTATGTCGAATCGGTATGATATTATGTCGATTTGCTTTGATTTTGTATTGAGAGTTGAGAGAATGGCGTTGAAGATGGAGCTATCTTGTCTTGGTTTTTGCTAGACTCAATTGGAGAGGCATGAGAATTCGATGCTCAGGCAAGAGAATGACAAGCTGAGGGCCGAAAACATGACGATCAGGGAGGCAATGAGGAGCCCTGTGTGCACAAACTGTGGCGGTCCGGCCATCATTGGGGACATATCGATTGAAGAACAACATTTGAGGATCGAGAATGCCCGTCTCAAGGACGAGCTGGACCGTGTTTCTGCGCTGGCTACTAAGTTCTTGGGGCGTCCGATTCCGTCCCTCTCCGGCTCCATGGGCCCACCGATACCTAGCTCGAGCTTGGAGCTTGGTGTCGGAGGCAATGGTGGATTCAGTTCCTTGAGCTCGGTTGCTACAACATTACCAATGGGACATGATTACGGAGGCGGGATGCACGGAGCTTTGAGTGTGGTATCGCCCACGAAATCAACGGCAAATGTAACTGGGATCGAGAGGTCGTTGGAGAGGTCCGTGTTGGAACTGGCATTATCCGCGATGGATGAACTGGTTAAGCTGGCTCAGACCGATGATCCGCTTTGGTTGAAAACTTCTGAAGGGGGAAGAGATATTTTGAACCAGGAGGAGTATGTAAGATCGTTCAGTCATAGTATTGGTTTGAAGCCAAGCGGCTATGTCACCGAAGCTTCGAGGGAGACCGGAATGGTGATCATCAACAGCTTGGCACTCGTCGAGACTTTGATGGACTCAGTGAGTACACCATCATTTTCCTATTCTCTCGGCCCTCTTTAGCTGAACTTTTACATGATCTTGATGATATTAAGTTCAAAAGGCTGAATCCTAATTTGGAATCTATTGGTCGTTATCTTCGACATTTGCGGTTGTTTTTTGATAGAAGAGTCCTTTTATGAGGACCTATTTGGCCTGTTTTGCTATCTACTCTAAAAAGTTGAAACTGTAGTGTTTTTTGTTCAGGTCAGATTGAAGTAGATTTATCTATTACATAGAGCCACTAATTGATTGTTAAAAACTTTGTTGAAATAGAATCGTTGGGCCGAGATCTTTCCTTGCATGATTGCAAGAACCACGACGACGGATGTTATATCAAGCGGCATGGGAGGAACAAGAAATGGTGCGCTTCAGCTGGTAACTATTCGCCAAATCTTTTTTCCCGCTGATCTTAGAAGTTGTTTCAAGGCATAGCTAGACTCGATTCGTTTAACACTTCTCACTTGCATTCCTGTCTTAGATGCACGCGGAGCTCCAAGTGTTATCGCCTCTAGTACCTGTTCGCGTGGTAAACTTCCTCCGTTTCTGCAAGCAGCACGCAGAGGGTGTATGGGCTGTAGTTGACGTGTCCATCGACTACCTCCGGGAGACATCCAGCACGCCGTATGTCAACTGCCGGAGGCTCCCGTCCGGCTGTGTGGTGCAAGACATGCCCAATGGCTACTCCAAGGTAAGCTAAGCTTGATTAAATCAGTCATTTTCTTGATTTTTTCGCCTACCTTTGCCCCATAATACTTACTGTTACATTAAATGGGTTGATAGATCCAAGTTGTTGCTCTTCTAACTTTTTGTTGAGCTAAAGTTTAATGAGTTTGTTGCAACTGCAAATTTTTAGAAGGGGTTTAGATTTTTGGATCAATAACCCATTAAACCACCATAGATTGGTAATAGGATTGATTAGCTATGCCGCGGTTAAGTCCTCTTATCATGCTGCAATGGAGATAATACGTAAATCTTATTCATATAGTGTCTCACGTGACGTATGAGATCACATAAAATCTTTAGAAGGTTAAGAAAATAGAAGCTCGTGCATCTATGACATTTGCTTGTCCCAATTGACTCATTGGTTCACTTTATAAGATTACGAGCTTATTATTTAGTTCTTGTCGGGTCTCTCTAGGTAGTATTTTACTCATCTAAGATGCTTGTTTCGTACGTTGATCATATTAAAGGAAGTTTCTAGCTTCGATGTCGAGGCAAGCTCGATTAAATCAGACCTATATCACGTAGGACGGTACCTTCCGAGGGATTATTAAAACAAATAGAAGTCTCTAAACTTTGGACACATTAATGTTTCGAATCCTACAGTGAGAAAAGCCTAGCGATTTTCGCAAATCTCCAAGCATCTTGGTCACATTAAACTATAAAGTTTTGATGCTTCTATTCCGATTCTTGATGCCGCCTCGATTATCATAATCCCCTCGAGTATCTCAAAAAGATTAGTTTAGTTTAATTTGATTCATGTTCTATGACAGTGAGTTACCTGAATTCAAGCTTCCTACTAGCAGCATGTGTCGTTTGTTTTAGTTTGCCTTTTTGGCTTTGAGGTCAATGCTTCATCCAAGACCCGTCTCATTTGCTCCTTTTTCGGAGTATCTTAGCTGCATCCGTCACGTCTCAATACGGACCTAAGAAACTTTAATTAAAACCTTATGGTGTCGTTTAATTATCATTACAATGTTCGTAATGAAATGTTTATTTATGGATATCTCGAATTTGTCTCGACATTGCTATCTCTGTGAGGTTGATGGCAAGTTAATGTTGTGATTAATATATCGAAGCTTGATAGGTGACCTCTGTCCCATGGATTCAAGTCTCATCATGTGAAATTTCTGTAGCGAGATTGCGACTAACGAGTTGATCCAAAAAACATTGCTGTATCATGTAGGTTACATGGGTCGAGCATGCCGCCTACGACGAGAGCAGCATCCACCAGCTCTACCGGGCATTGATTGGTGCCGGAATGGGGTTCGGCGCTCAGCGATGGGTCGCTACACTCCAACGACAGTGCGAGTGCCTTGCTATCCTCATGTCCTCGTCCGTCAATTCCCAGGACCATACAGGTTAGTACATTCCCCAAACTCCGACTTCTCATCGGTCATTATTTGCCTGGGAGAGAAAACCTTCGTACTAGCATTGGTTTCATAGCTGGTTCAGCGTTGAATAGTTAGTCGTCTTGGTTAGCGTCTATGCACCCCTCATAGCGCCAGACCACTTCAGCTGTAAGCTCCCTATGAGCCATGCTTTGTTGAGGTTTATCTCGAACGTAGACATTGTACAAACTAGTTGACTTTATACTTGCTACGTATTCAACTTACCTGAAAATGGACCCCAAACTGTAACGATAGACTTAGCTGCGTACAGAAAGTAGTGCATATCGAGATTTGTGATTGCGATACGGTTTTCACTTCCCGAGATATGTACGTGGTCCAATAAGTGACGACTTTTATGACACGAGAAACCGTGACCATTGTGTGCCACGGATAAACTCTAGGAGTATTTTCTTGACGCGTGTTATTTGCGCTCGCCAAATTATTAATTGGTCCTTATGTTAATAAATGTCGTGCAGCAATCACAGCGAGCGGGCGCCGTAGCATGCTGAAGCTAGCGCAGAGGATGACGGACAACTTCTGTGCCGGAGTCTGCGCCTCCACTGTCCACAAATGGAACAAGCTCAACATGGGGAACGTGGACGACGACATCCGGGTCATGACACGTAAGAGCGTCGACGACCCAGGGGAGCCGTCTGGGGTTGTTCTTAGCGCGGCGACCTCGGTGTGGCTGCCCGTGTCGCCTCAACGGCTCTTCGATTTCCTTCGTGACGAGCGGCTTCGGTC
>JAOVYX010017032.1:0-23144 GCA_035668315.1 Drosera spatulata | reverse complement strand
GCACGTACGTTATATTTAACACGTGTATTTGTTAAACACATACGTTACACCAATATAACGTTATGTTTAACGTTACGCATTCGTTATATCATTCGTATTCTTAAATAGCGTTATATATATATATATTTGTATATATATATATATATTTGTATATATATATATTTGTATATTTAATATCAAAATTTCGGGGTATTACAATTCCTGAAGCAGAAGGGTGTGGACACTGTGCAAAAAGTACCCTGTGAATCTTGTCTTCATCCGAACCCTTCAACGTCACTAAGCTTTACTGCGCTTCATACCTTACTACTGTAACCCTTTACACAGAAGTTGTCCAGGTTTAACTATTCCTCGGTGCAGATGTTCATATGCTCAAGCCTTACTGTTCTTTTACTCATGATCTCAATGTTGTCAAATTTGTTGCATTCCTCTCTGAACCAACCTTATTGCGCATATATTACAGACTCACTTTGCAAGAAGACGAGTCCTCGGTCTTGATGCATACTGAAACTATCTTAGTCTAAAGTTTTCTAATCACTCGATTCTATACATTAGGGATTTAGTCTCAACAATCTCCTCCTAAATTGATGATAGCAAATGTTTATCTAAATAGCAAAGAGATCTTCTTTTTTATATACAACAAATTGAAAAGAAAAATTCACATAAGTTAGAGACACACAATTCAACTCATTGCTCTACTGCTTCTATCTCTTTGGAGCAGTAAGATCATCAGAACCTCTCCCCCTTTTTTGTTGAGTCCTTAGATCCTCTGAACCCCTTGTTGATGTTGAAGGTGTTTGCATTCTCAATGAGGATGGCCTTTGACCTTGCGACGTAGGCTTCGGATCTGATCTAATGTAGTAGTGAAAGTAGCCAAGCTGCCAATTATGCTTTACTCCGTTCTCTAGTTGCATCTCTTGCTCCTTGAAGATCAACTAGGCTTGATTGAGTAAAGTGCATGTCTGCCTCTAGGACCTTAATTCAGAATGGAAGGCACTTTGCAGTCTGGCCTGCTGCTGTTATAGACTCTCCCCCAGTTTATTGTCATCAATGAAGGGGAAGAGAGTGCTTCCATTCAGATTTTGGCTAAGTGTGTTGATCTTGGGTTTGATTTGGAAGAGTGATGCATTAGTCCTGGATTGATTTTCTCCATCAGTATCTTGACCACAACAATGTCATCGCCCAAGGAAGATATCTTCATTTCATGTTATCTTCGAGGCGCTCCATCTGTTCAATTATGGTGTTGTTGGTCAGTGTTGATAGACTGAGATATCTTTCTGTGGTCTCCTGATGTATTTCTCCCATATACTTTTGTATGGAATTCATTGAGACACTTGTTGATGTAGCAGTTGTCAATGCATGCTTTGTGTTGCACTTGAGCTTAGTTAGTGTTTTGTTGAAGTCCTTAGTGATGTTTTCAAGATATCGCTGCATTCTGTTAATTTGACCTTGGAGGGATTCTATAGTTGAGTTCATGTGCTCATTCGAGGTAGAGAAATGTTATGTTTATTGCCTTTGTAATTGAATGATCTGGATAGCCAGGAACAGAAGAAGTTACATAGCGTTGTTCAATTGGGTGATAGATTCAGCAAGGTGAGCACTGGCATGGCATATTGAGGAGATGGAGTTGAAGGAGGACTGAATTCTGCATACTCTGGAGGAGATTCTACTGCAGGAGGGTCTTTTGTATTAGTAGTAGAGCTTGGTCCTGCTACAATCGGGTCAGTGGACAATTGGCAAAAGAACGCAGCAATACTGGTGAGATAGGGATTATAGAGAGAACAGGTGTTGGTTCTTCTGATGCAACAGTTGAGGAGATAGGATCTTCAAGTTGTGGCTCATCAACTACTTCATGCATTCTCTGTGCTGTAAAGTCTTTAAGAAGTGGTGTAGAAGAGTCTTAGAAAAACTCTTCTGCAGTAGCCTCAACGTGGATTTGCTCTACTGCACTTTCCGCTATATCAATTGATAACGAGTGTCTCAATCAATATAAAATCATGTATTCTTGTCTTGAATTACTTTATTTTGCATATTAGAACTATTATAAATAATTTGAGCAGCACAAAGAGACAAGCCTTCAAAGCTTATGTCTCTGCAGCAGACACGTTCTGTAGTCTGCAAGGATTAAAAGTGTACACTAATTAAATACTCCATTGCATTACACTGAAAATTTTAAACCAACCTATTCACCCCCCCCCCCCCCTTTAGGTTGTACCTATGGAACGAACAACAACCTCATCGATCTGTTGATAGAGCTCATCATTAGAGCTGTCTTTCAGTGTAGTGGGAGGAGGATCATTTCCACCATCATTGCCATCAACATTCTAATTGGCAAGAAGCCTTCCCTCAGTAATGATAGCAAGACATTAATCCAGGATGTTCTTTGTGCCACTCTAAAGTAGTGAAGTAAGCTTGATTTCCATGTCTCTGGTTATCACGAAGTCCAGCAGTGCTTGTTTGTCTTTGAAGATCTATTGGCACTTGTGATTGCTATCGTTATATCTGATATTCAAGGTCAATCCAATGCCTGAGGTGAACATTGAGGTGTCTGTAGGTCTGTCATCTGCACTAACCCCTTGTAATATTTGATATAGAGGGTTCCTGTTTGCAGGAGGCCTAACGTCCCTCCTAAGCCTTCTAACACTCCTCTTTCTGGTTGGAGCTGTGGGAGGTCTTGTTTGCACTGTTTGGCTTGTGGTGGTGGTTATTTGGCTTGTGGAGGTTTGTGGTTGGTAGGGGATGTGGTGGTTGATGTAGAAGGGGTGCCTTCAAGTTCTGCTTCATGAGTGAGTTGAATTGTTATAGTAACTTCGGATTGCACTGAGGGGTTAGAGAGGAATACTGGAATGGACCCACCTAGGAGGTGAGCACTCTCATGTATTGCTAGTTGTGCAGCAAGGGCATTGGTTTTGGTTTTGGGGTTAATTTTGGGTTGAGGTTGTGAGGGTTTGTTTGATGGTGACCTTATGATGACGTTTTATGTGGTGGTTGTGGTTGTTGTAGAAATGATTGTTGTTTGTGATGGAATTTCAGTGGTGGTGGTTGGGTTGTGGTCATCTAAGTTCATTAAGAAGGGATAGGCTCTTCCCTTTCTACAAGAGAGGGTGTGATAGTGCGTTCAACTCGCAACTCCATCAACACATCCGCAATCATCTCTGTTGAGGTGATGATTGTAGGTGGTGGAGTCATAGTTGAGGCAGCAGTAATGGTTGAGTTTGATGTAGTCGACTCTACTGTAGCAGGACTTCCCAAAGTTTCTTGTGAAGCCTTGCTGCTCAGAGAAGAAGTGTCAAAGGGAATGATGAGCTTCCTTCTTGTTACTCCCCTTGCTTTGGTTTAGAGGGAGCCTTTGGAACAGTCTTCTTTTTTTTATCACAGCAGCCTCTGTAGCCTCCTTTTCTACAGTATCCTCTGTGTTAGTTACAGGAGCCTCTTCCGTTGGTTCAGCAGAGTCAGGCATTACGGCTGCATCTTGAGTGGCTTCAGTAATGTTTGATGCAGAAGTCTTTGCAAGACCCTTTGAGGCTTTCTTGGTTTCAGGTTTCACCCCCAATGTAGACATGGCATTGGAGGTGATTATCTTGTTGACGTTTATTTTCTTCCCTTCCTTAGAGGGAGGGCCATCACGGCTCCAAGATGATACTCTAGATCCTTCAAAGAAGTTCTGGTTGATAGCAGATGCCAGCCTTCTAAAGGAGTATGATGTCCCTCCAATTCATCTTCTTTTTTATGAGTATGGCACTCAAGATGGTCCATTGATCCACGATAATTTAATCGTTTGTTGTCTCCCTTGGTAGCAGAACCTTCTTTCCTGCATCTACGAGTAGTTTGTACTCTGATGAGGTAGTAATGTCCTCATCGTTCATACTGGGTGGTCCTGGTTGTCCTTTCCAAGCCTTTTCAACCTTGTTGCTTGCATTGTTGCCTCATCAATAGTATAGTCTCCCTCCTTGGAGACCCCGAGTGCCTGTTCAACAGTTTATGTATCGATTGACAAATCCCTTTCCTTAACCTTTCCTGCAATCTTAATGCCCTCATCATCCTCAGTTACGTTGTTCTCTTCCTTTCTGACACTATTGGGGAATTCTTAGACGGTTCCCAGAAATAGTAATTTATTGTGTCCCAATACAAAATCCAAACTCTATGCGAGAATAGGCTGACATTTCCTTGATTTCATCTCCTAGCAGGTTAAGTGATTCGAAGTCGAGCACAAAACCAATTTGAAATTTGCTTTCAGATGATTCAATTGATTCCTATGACTTCTGCGCTTTGGAGGTTTTGGGTGCCATTTTTAGAGTTGAGGTTGAGAGAATTTTATAATGTTTGAGAGTTACAGAGATATTGGTGAGAGAATGTGTTTGTAGAAGAGAAAACGTGAAAAGTAAAAAGTGATGTATACGAGTTTCTATTTATAGTAAAATACCCCGGTCTTGGAAAGTGAGGAGGTGGTAAATTATATGTGGCTGTAATCTTGCCAACAGACAGAAACATTGAATCGGTATATTTATAATGTGACTGTTCAGTTCATGGTTCCGTGTACATTACTGCAGTAGGGTTGAACATTACTGTAGTAAGGTAATTTTTCGAGCATTACTGTAATAAGGTTAAACCTTTCTGCAGTTGCCTAATCCCTATGCTTACTAAAGCATTCAATCTCAAGGACGATTGTTTTAGGAATTTAGATCTAACATTCCTAATTCTCCTGAAATTTGCCTAAGATGTCTAGTCAGCACATCACATGTTTCACTCTTCTTATGCAAGAAGAATACCGATGTGTATCCAAAGAAGTCATCTATAATAACCAATGTGTATCTCTTCCTACTGATGCTTTCCACCTCTATTAGATCAAATAGGTCCATATGCAGTAAGTCAAGTACCCTTACTGTTTGCTCAGCATTAATGCTTTTGAAACTTGTCTTAGTTTGCTTCCTATGTTGACAGGAAGTACATAACTTATCTTTACAAAACTTTGCCTTAGGTAAGCCCCTCACTAAATCTTGTGAGGCTACCTTAGATAAGTTTTTAAATTTTAAATATACCAGTCTCCTGTACCAGAGCCATGGTGTCTTTTTTGTTTCATTGGTTTAGAAGCAAGTGGTGCCATTGGGAGAAGAATTCATGAAATCTATAACATAATTATTGTCATGACTTTTCCCAATAAGGTTAATCTCATTCGAATTGAGATCCCTTACTTCACATTGGCTTTTAATGAAGTTTACATCATAACCCTTGTCATACAATTGACTTATGGACATTAACTTGTGATTCAATCCTTCAATGCAAGTTTTTCTGAGAATGCCTGTTCACTTGCAGACGAGGTGTCACTGCTTTCCTCTTCTGCCATAGATCTCAGAATTTTCTCTTGTGCTTTGAAGGCCAGATTTTTCTTTCTACCCTCATCAATTTGTTTCTTCTGCTCTACTTTCAGATTATAGGTGTGTAGTACTCCATACAGTTCGGCTAAGGACATTTTGGCAAGATCCCTGGACTCCCTTATCGTTGTGGTCTTTGTTCCCCATATTTCATCAAGTGATCTCATAAACCTTAGATTGACTTCTTTGTTATCAAAAGTCTTTCTTAAGGTTTTGAGATTGTTGATCAACACATTGAATCTTTCATAGAAACTGGTCAGGTTTTCATCAGATCTCATTGAGATCCAATCATACTGTTGCATGAGGACATCCTTCTTGTTCTCTTTGATCTCATTTGTTCCTTTGTTTCTAAACAGTAGAGCATCTCATGCTTCTTTTGCAGTGGTTGTGTGAACCACTATCTCAAACATGTCATCATCAAGGGCTTTAAAGATTTGATTCCTGACCCTTCTATCTACCAGCACCAAATCTCAGTCCTCCTTTGTCCAGAGGGATTTGGATTTTTCCACTTCTCTTGAATCATCAAGTGAATCTGGCATCTTTGGCATGTATGTCCCATCTATGATTATATCATGCATCCTTTAATTTATTGAGACTAGATGTGTCAGCATTCTTAACTTCCAGTGGTTGAACTTGTCAAATTAACATGCTGGTGGCTCTCCACTGTTAGAACAATTGGGTAGATTTGAAGGAGCCATATTTACTTCACAAAATAAATTATTAGTAACTATTTTGCAAAGATAAATCAAAAGAAATGATCTTTTCTTTCCAAAAACTATTAAGTCTGGAAGTCCTGCTCTGATACCAATTGTTTGTTCCACAGGTACAACCTAAAGGGGGGATGAATAGGTTGTTTCAAAATTTTCAGTGTAATGCAACGAAGTATTCAATCAAAGTACACTGATAATCTTTGCAGAATTTAGAAGGTGTCTTCTGCAGAGACTTGTGCTATGAAAGCTTGTCTCTTTTTGCTTGTTTAGTTAATTTCTAACGGTTCTAATATGCAAAATAAGGAAATGCAAGACAAGAATACAGGATTTATACTGGTTCAGACACTCGTTATCAACTGATAAACGAGAGCTTAGTCCAGTCTTTCCTTAATGATCTATATAGTCAATCCAAGAGGTGAGTTCACTATCTCCTTGTTTTTTGCTCATAAGACAACCCCTTCACAAGATTACAATATGCTAAAGACAAAGAACCTAGACCCTTGCACAGATCTTTCTTGGACTCTGCTGTAGCTTTGTTCTTCAATACAGACTAGAGAACTCTCTTCTTCCTGCTTTCTTCAATTCAACTCACTTGAACAGCTTTGAATTCAGATTTCTCGTATGTTCTTGTACGTTCAATCGTTCATCAATAACTCTATTCTCTGAGCTTTTTTAATCCTCTTTTATAGGTTGAGGGAATAAGCCTGTGACTGTACTTGATCTGATGTTGACAGCCTGTCTGTTAGCCACACATGTGCCCCTTCATTGATGTTGACAGATCAGTTTCATTATGATCCTCGTATATATTGTATACTCTCATTTCAAATAATGAGTCCTCCATCTTGATGCATACTGAAACTATGTAAAATTAAAGTTTGTTAATCACTCAATTTGTATACATTAGGAATTTAGTCTCAACACTTACTCGACCAATAACTCCATCACAACCACAATTGCAAGTGAGCCTTTCTTCGCCTCCTTCGGATAAGGGGCAGTTGTTCGATCGACGAGATGCTCCTCTACGTTAACAGCATGAAAAATAGCCACAATCATCACACTTAAAATACAAACGACCTTTGCTACTCCTCTTAGAATTCACCATGCGGATTAATGATATCTTGTGACAATGGCAGAGCTAGGGAGCATATATCGGTCTACAATGATAGTCAGCCACACTGGATTGCATAGAACTCATGTTGCCTTCATTGAAATGGAGATGAAGAATAAAGACAACAAAAAGTTAGGGTTTAAGGAAAGGGGGGCAAAAGCGCTGGATGATGTATCATAAATAAATAGGGGAGAGTTTATATTTGGTTTCAAGGAGGGGTATTTCTGGTATATAAACTTTGAAAAATTGAAATATTTAGGGTTTTCAGCCTTCTTTTGGCGCGCAAGGATGGTTTTTCGTCAAGATAGACGGAATAAGGGAGTTTTGGAGATCAACACCTAGGCGGAGGGGATTTAAATACAGGTTTTTAAAGATGAAGGGGTAGAAATGCGATATAGGCAAATATCAGGATGTCAAAATGCGGTTTTCTCTTTGCAAAATTATGGTAGAACTCTAATGTTCATCAACATGAGCCCTAGCAAGTAGCAACCATGTTATTGCCTCTAGCAAAATCACCTTTTCAGACACCATCTAGTTCCATGTCATTAGGATATCATGAAGTCATAATTTTGTGGTTCAACTAATTATCTGTCAACATCCTTTACTGCAATCATTCCAAAACTATTATTCTATAAACATTCATTGATGGTTAACACCTTTAGATTGTTGTTGAAACATTAGGATAATGAACGCTACAATCCGCAATCGAACAATAGATTAATTAATCAACCCATAAATCACGGAACGAATGATCTATGAAGGAATATAGAAGAAATTAAAGAGAAAATTCAAGGAACGATATTACTGGTAATCTTGAATGATTCGATTCAACTTAGAGGCGAATGAGAAATCAGATCCCAATCGTGAACTCCACTAGATTGTTTGATCACGAACAATGGAGGTTCAAACCACTTGAAGATCACCACAAGGCAATAAACAAGATCCAAACACAAGAGTGAAGTATCGTTTGCTCAAGCTTTTATTGGGTGAACTCTTAAAACTCTTAAGGTGTTCGATGGAATGCTCGAGAGAAATCTGTCCCATGTAACTTGGTGATCGAGGCAGTGGCGATTGGTATGAGGATTCGGGAGGCACTGCGTTGTTTTTCAAGATGGTGGGTGTGGCGGGATTGGGCCTGTATGTGGTGATCATTGTTATATTATGAGTAGGCATTGGAGATGAAGGTGTGATGGCTTGGTTGGTTTATGGGTATGTGATCAAGGTTGGTTCCGATCGGATTGTTAGCTTCAAGAATGCTTGGGTTGTTGCGTACAGAAAGTGCAGGAGTTCATGAAGTTTGTAGAATGCATTCAATGAAATAGGGGGAAGAGCAGTGTCTTAGAATTCGACGGTCGCTGGTCTTGTACATCTTGGGAGCTATGAGGCTGCCCTGAGTGAGATTGTTTTGTTGATTGCGTCCAGAGAGAAGCTTAATGTTGGAACCATTTGAGGAAGAAATAGATATTGAAGACCGAGCATGAACTCACAACTCCATCACAAAAATAAAAAGGTATTACTATCCATACAGCACCAAAAAATTGATCCTACAAAACGTAGCATCTCAGTTCGACATAATGCCGAAACATGTCTTGGTCACTAGCAACTGCTGAAATCTACGACTAGTACCACAATAAAACAAGGCATGTCCTTCACAATGCAACACAGCAGTGGTTTCCATGATGCCCGCCACAGCTTCAATTGCTCAATATCTGTCTCGATCATAGCGCCTGTTTATTGAAACACAACTACATATAATTTGTATAATAGTGCAAAACAAAAAAGGTAGAATACAAATTGTGCCGACTGAAAATGACAAAAATAGTAAATGACTCTACATCTCATGCAAAGTATATACATCATGCTGTCATGCCCTGCTCTTTGCTGTCCAAGAGTTCTCCGGACGAGACTCGCTATATTGTGACGATGTATCATATTAAACTCATATACCTTAAGAGCTTACAGGTAATATCAGCATTTACGGAGCATAATAACATAGACCTTTCTTGGAAATGCAGAATCACAAGATATCGAAAAGGTAAACAGTAATACGAATGTACAACTCTACAAGCGGAAGGACATGTACCTGGAGCGGTCATGGTCCCTAGAGCGTTCAACGGATCGCGAACGGGACCTTCGGTGACTCCTGGAATCATAGACGCGAGAGCTAGATCTTTCTCTATCACGCTCCCTACCATACCCACGATCTCCATCATAATGCCTGTCAAGGTCCCTACTCTTCCTATCATAGTCCCTTCTCTCACGGCCATTTCCCCTATCCCTTTCCCTGATGGGCTCCCTCTCCCGCTCCCGACTGCTTCGCTCTTTGGATCTACACGATCATATACTTCAAAACTTAGAAGACTATATGCAGAATAAGGACTGGTGGATGAAGTAAAATGGAGAAAGTAGAAAAACAGAACAGAGGCTGAGGACACAAAGACAGTAGAAGTGTTACCTTCTATCTTCTAGATCCTTGCGAATCTTGTCCCTTTCTTCCTGAACAGAATTTGAAATGATGCATGGAACCTCATATAAAAATATTTTCCAACTACTAGTATACTAACCGCAACTCCACCAGATAGAGTAAGTTACATCCGTAGGCTTCATAGCGAGTTTTGGCCCATGCCTAGTGCATAGGTGAACCTCACAATAAAAAACAACCAAGGGACAGAACCAACGAGCATACATAGTTATCTTTCAGCTAAAGTGTAAGACGGTCCAAAATAGTTGCTTCCCCTTCACTCGTGGGAAACAATTTCTCATACAAAAGAAAACAAAAGATCAGTAAGAAAACACTAACAGCACACTATCGTTGTGCACTTAGACCAAATGCAAGTATACCTTATCCAAGCATGATAGTATGACAAAAGGCCGCTCAATTTAGACACGGCAAACTTGTAGCTCTAGTTATTTTTTATTTTGTTTTATTTTATTATTCTTTTTGCCATTTAGTGACTATCCACAACCAGCTGGTAAAGGAGGAAAAATTCAAAGACATCATGCATTCCCCAAGAGGAAGGAACCGCAGCAACTAAGATTTACAACAAGAAAAGAAATTGTCACTGTTCCAAGCTAGAAGAACTCAACAGATGGCATTACAAGCCAGACGTGCTATAGTAGATCAATTTGAAACATTATACCAGCACCTGAATCACATATCCAGAGTACTTCAAAAACTCTTCTATCAGAAACGGTCTAATAAAGGGAATTTCAACAAGATTAAAGTTCTGCATTCTAGTACTCTACTTTGCAGTCTTATTTGTGCTCCACATCTTTTATATCCGAAATGGAAGTGAAAATATCTACTTAAAACTGCTGAAAATAAGATAGCTTGCCCCCACTTCATCCCCTTTAACACACACAAAAATTACCTGAATCTCAGCAAGCTTCTCACGTATTTGCATGTAGCCAAGGTGTAATTTCCCCCCAAAATGATCTGCCAATCGACGATCACTGGAAACCACAGAACATTTAAAAGTTAATCACTCCAGAAATCTATGATTAGTACTCGTACAAAACAAAGATTCATCACAACGATCTAACAATCAACAGATTATCTACAGGCATAAAATGTAAAAAGACGCACATTATTTAGCCTGAAAAGTTATCCTTGTAATCGGGGTCAAAAGCCTGCTGGTGAAAGGAGGTTTGTCCAAGTCAAAATCCGAAGTACATGAAACTCCAAATACCATCTCATATTCAACCTCATTAACTCAAAACCGAGACTGTAGCAGGGGAATGATTGAATACTAAGGTACTTACTTATCATAAACACTCAGAAAAGCCCCACAAATGTCGCATACACGCAACTTCTGATCAGTCTGCCCAGAAAAAAAAGAAAAAAAAAAGATGTCAGTGGCTGCATGCTATATCATATGCAAGAAAGCAAACTACTGATGAAGTTGAATTGTATTCATAGCTGCGAAGTCATAATTTTAAGTCTAGCTAGTGGGTAGGAGACTAATCGAAACAACACGCCCATTACTAGTAAACTAGTCCATGTCTAAAGTATATGCCAGTGGAAATTGTACATAGGAAGTCAAAAAGGTGGACATGGAATTATGCTCATGTCTAGGTATTTTTCAAAATCTCAAGTCAAGATGTAAAGTAAAATTTTCAAATAAATTTGGTAATAAAAACTGATGGTGAATCATTTCAAGGAAAAAAAAACCATTTGCACAAGCCTCGACTAATCTACTTCCTCTAATCTTCTTTCGATGGACGAAAATTTCAATAAAGTTGGTTATGCAAAACAGATGAGAGTTTGTTATTAATATTTTTTCCATTCGCACAAACCTTCCTCTAATCCCCTTTAGGTTGATGAGAATTGCCTTATAGTTATGGTCCACAGGCATATGATAAAGGGCCCGGGGACATGGACATTTCAACATCAATATTGCATCTTATTTGGAAACCAAAGACTGAAACTGAAGAACCTTAGAGCTGGTCTTAGTAACCTGGTTAGAATTTTGGAGCTGAATGGACGCTGCACCCCCTTAATGCTTGATTTGGAATGAACACAACTGGGTGTAGCCTATTGCGCATAATACTGTACCATACTTCTCCACTATTTACCACTTTTAATATTTTCCAAAATATAATATTCTAAACATAGTAATGAAAGGTCGGATGTCAAGATTTTGAAAATTATAGAAGGGACCATATAACATTTAAGACATTAAGCAGCAGTAAGGATTTGCTGATTCAGATGTAAGTATCTAATGCTGAATGAAAAAACAATAATAAAGCAAATAAGTTGCTTGAACCGGATAACATGTCAAAGAAGGGAGAAAGAGAATAAAACCTACACTAGAATAAGAGCAAATAATAAAACAATAGAATAAGAGCAAGAAATCTTACAATGCGCACATCTGCAGGAGTGTACTTGGCACCATCTGGAATAGGTTCTAGCCTGAGTGGAGCTAACTGGAAAAAACAAAAAAGTAGAAAGAATCATGAAACCATGACACCATGAAAGGTGAAGCGAGCACAAAGGAGAAATATTTAAAAACAGACAAAACGGATTCACGAAGAGCAGGAACTAAGCTCTGCAACTGAAAAACACAGACCTTCTTCAGGGCTTCAGCCTCTTCCAGTGCTCTCTGCGCTTCATCAACAAGACCTTGTTCACCTGAGCACAAGAAATCAAAAAGGTAAAGGTAAAAACTGGTCTCTGGACTGGACTCTGGAGAAACCAATGGCACCAAAAGAATAAAGGAAAAACATGGCATACATACTCCTATTATAACCCACAAATTCAGGAGTTTAACCAAATATAAGAGAAAACTACTTCGTTGAAAACCAACTTGAGAAAAACATACCAAGATCTTCAGCCTTCTTCAGCTTCTCATTGATCATTTCCTGTGTTCGAGGATCAGGAGCAAATCCAGCTGGTGTTGCCGGAGGACCAGGTAAGGGTTGAGGCAGAGATGCTCTATCTTGGTTGAATGCATCCAAAAGGAGTGTGGACTACAATAATTAAAAAGAAATTAGGCAAGAAATACTGTTTGTTTTTCCTTTTGTCAATTTCAATAGGAAAATTAAAGGGTAGCAAAAGTTGATGACGAACAAAAAAGCATGGAGAACAAGAATAGGACTACGTGCTCTTCAACCACATGCCCCATTAACAAAGTCATAAGGAGCATATCTACCTGCAAGTCAGCTCTTTTTGTTCTCAGCTCTTCCACTTCTTCCAACGCACGGATCTTAAGGTCGGTCCTGCCTTCAAGGTCTAACAAGGCAAAAACATAGTTAGCATAAGAGAGATTATAGATATGTCAATGCGAGAGTACGACAATCCCATGGTCCCAAACTTGAACACAAACATGAAAAGAAAGCACCCTATGGTTATAAACCAGACTTTCATTTTAAGAGTTGCCCAATAAATTCTAAAATTCATCAACTAATAATAAAACTTTGTGAGACTATGCATGCCCTGAGAAAGAGATTTTAGATGAAGATTAGGGTTTATGGTTTAGGGTTTAGGGTAAAAAAGAGTACTTACCTAGTTGATTAGCCTCTTTGAGCTTCTCCTTAATCTGTTTTGACAATTCCATGATCTCCGGTGTCTACATACAACACAAAAACCAATCAACAAGACTAGAATATATAATGTTAAAAAAATCATTTAAAGTTGGAGCACATAATAACCACCTGAGTCACTGCAGTTACAGAAATAGCAGTGGCAGCTTTAGCATCCTCATCAGCAAGGCGCTTCACGGCTCTGGTGATTTTCCTATCGCATTCATTAATGAGCCTATCTATAACATCCTCCAAGTCCCGTTCATAATTGTGACTACCTTGGGCCTTCGCTTCCTCATATCTATGAAGAGTTAAAGTTCTCTCCAAATAACGGAGCACCTGTCCCCCCCCCCCCCCTCTTTTTTTTGGAGGGGAGGGGGGCAGCTTTAACAACCGTTTCTTTGTTGTTGCCCACAGAACAAGTAATGTTTCCAAATTGAACACGTTATCCTTTTTAACACACCGGTTTTATCGAGCCCATAATGCTGCATGGAGCACTGTACTAGATGGCAATGAACACAATATTTCATCTCCACAAAAGCAATAACAATTTTGATAAAACTGAGCAGCTTAGAAGCTAATATGGGAGCATGTCACAAGTTAGTAAAATAATAAAAGGAGGGGCATCACCACAGCTGATGCTCGAGGAAAATTTCATCAACAAATACACATAACCAACAAAGCCCTAAAGAGATGGGATTTTTGCAAATTACCATCTAAAGTCATATTTCTACAAAAAGAAAACACATCAGTAAATAATAAAATTAAATTTTGCCAACTCATTTCTCTTTAACCATTTCCATTACAAACTTTACATATCACCGCATAAAATCATTACTTCTCACTTCTCACAAACATATAATCATGGGGTTTTTACATTTTACCGTATTGAAATCTGCATTGTTAACAAGAAACAAAACAATTTTTTCAAAATCAAATCTAGTCAACAAAACACCTTCAACGCATACATCTATGTTGTGAATAGTTTATCCACATCGGATATGGTGAAAATATAATAAGTGCATATAAAGATTTTGGATCAATCCACTCATTGACAATTGATTTTGAGTTGAAACCTCAAATATTTAATATGATATCAGAACGCATTAGGCCCAACGGCTCAACGGCCTGCGTTACCCAAATATATGTTCACGTTTCAAAACCAAAAGAAGCATTCGGCGAGGGAGCATGTTGAGGATAATTTACCCACATCGAACAGAGCAAAAATATGATAAATTCATATATAGATCAATTGACTTAGAGTTGAAACCCAGAGGCTTAATAATTTAGCAATTACATTCACTTCTAAAATAAAGTACAAAAAACCAACAAAAGTTGGCAAGAGCGTCGTTAAAACTCAAAATTATAATAGTCTAGTACAGCCACTTCTCTGTTTCTCCATCAAACCTTACCAATGATGGACCGAAATTCTATAGGGGATTGTCATTGTCCTCATGTCCATACAACTGTACTGGTCTCAAGTGTTTAGATTTCCGAGAGCTATATTAGAAGAGATTGAGCATCTGTGTAGGAGATTTCTATGGTCTGGCTCAATGATGAGTAAGAACAAGTCTTTAGTTAGCTGGGAGGAGGTGTAACAATCGAAGAAAGCTGGAGGGTTAGGACTGAAGAAATTACTGGAGTGGAACAAGGCAGCATTCCAAGAAGGTATGGGCAATTGAAATGAAAAAAGATTCTCTGCGGGATCAATGGGTGCATGGTATGTATTTAAAAGAAGGGTCGATATGGACAGTAGAAGCAAAAGCCTCTCATGGAGAGCCCTGCTGAAGATAAAAGATGAGATGATAAAGCAAGGGCTGGTGCAGTTTGGTTCCTTGTCAGTTAAGGATGCTTATTATGCTATGGTTCCTCATACAAATAAAGTCGGTGGAGAATGATATGGGCGAAAGAGATCATTCCTAAGCATGGATTTATGTTATCGCTGGCAGTGAAACAGAAGTTTCATGTTAAAGCATGGCTTTTCAAGCATGGAATTGCACCAGATGATGTATGCTATCTGTGTTGTGATGGATCTGAAACACATCAGCATTTGTTCTTTTCATGTGCCTTTTCAAGAAGTGTTCTCCCCATGGTGAATGAGCATATGAAGCTTAGCATTGGAAGAATAGCTTTCGAGAACTGGTTTGAGTGGTTTGCAAAAGTGGCTACTGAGAGGACTGCAGCTGCTATGAAGAGAAGGAAACTCCACGCTGCCCTCATTTATGGTGTCTGGATTGAACACAATCAAAGAATGTTTAACCAAGGCTGGAGTAACCCTAGGGAGGTTGCTGATCGTGTTATTTTTTACTCATGATGGGATGTATATATAGTTAGTTTATTGAGGAGCTGAGCTCTCTCGGTGGTTTTGTTTTCTTGAGCTTTTATTGACCATCGTTGTAATTGGCGGGAGGACTAGTTTTGAAATGAAAATTAACCGTGTTGATGATGAAATTCTATAGGGGAAGGATAAAGAAAGCTTTCTCTTACTTTTGTGATGAACACATCTCATGATTACTGCTTCTGATACATGATGAAATAGATGTATTAGATAGTAATAACTTCGTATTTTAAGTAAGGGTATGCTCGTCATTTTCTTATTGTTCTGTTAAATTTTTAACAGAGAAGTGAAGGCAGTAACTAAATTGACTGTGAAAATAATTTTAGTGAATTATGTTCAATAATTAGTATAAAGCACACCTATGAGACAATGAAGTTTCATATGCAACTCTCAATAAAAAAAATTAAAAAAAAAAAGTAAAAGAGACTCCTTCAACCAACAGCAGCTTCGAATCAGTTATCTCGACCATTAGGGGGGAAAAAAGTAGAAGCCAGGGAAAAGAAAGCACTGGAAAAAGGATACTCCTTCCTCAGCTGCAGAGAATGCACCTTGGGACATGGTCCCATATCCATTTTCTGAGAACGATCAAAATATTATTATTATTAGGGCAAATAAAATGAAAATGGTAAGTGCCTTGATTACAGAAGCACCTGCTATAGAACAATGAGATATTGAATCATAAGAATATCCATGAATAAATAAATGCTCACTATGCTTAGATCTTGCAGATAAAATCAACGGATCCTCATTATAGGAAAAAGGCATTTCTCTTGCATCGCTCTTGCATCATTTTTTCGCATTTCTCTTCCTATTTTCCAATTATACGAATAGGTGATTCTACAATGCTATGTCAATATAGAACATGGAGCATGTCTATCTAAGCTCATAAAAGATTAAATTGAATCTCCGTAAATCCATGATTTCTACCAGAAAACTATAATTATATTCTTCGAGTAGTTGAAAAAGGCATAAATAAATCCCTGAAGAAAATTATAAAAAGGGATCAACACTCTTAACTCAATTTCGCAGCAAGGGCTAAAGAAGGTCAATTTCCGTGCCCTATCATTATGCAACCCCAAACCATGTTGCTATATTAAGGGGGAACAATGGAACAAACGAGCACCAGCGATTGCCAGGATGATTATCTCTGTTAATCTCCCCAAGGTTTTGAACTCAAAATATCATCCAACTTTGTAAAAATCATTCAAATGTTTCTTTCACTATGAGCAAAAAAAGTATAAAAACCCGCTAGTCCTCTGTTTTTAAACAGCATACTCCTCTGTTTTTCCCAGAGGAGCCAATGCTACACCTAACAACAGCCAAAATCAACGTTAAAAATTCCACACTTGCTTATCGCCAGCATTCATCTCAACCCCAAAACAACAAAGCCACAAACCAACAACATCAACAAAATAAGCCAACTACTCATCAACAACGACACGATGATAATGAATCACGATCAGTACCGTTAACTGGAAGAGTTCGTGGGGGCAGAGGCCGGCGAGGAAGAGGCGACAGACGTCGCGATCGTAGTACTTCCTGTTCACTTCCTTCACGTCGCCGTTACGATTCGCCCCCATCAACACGTCCAGCTGCTTTCGCATGGCGTCCATGGTGATCGATGATGATGACGATCGGATCTGATCGGAGCTGGAATTAGGGGATTTAGGGGATTAGGGTTTCGAGGGAGGGGAGAGGATAAAGGCAACGACGACGTCTAGAGAAAGAGAGAGACTCCGTGATAAATAGGCATGTGAACAAGGATTGCTCGTGTCATTTTTAAGTATGTCTTATGTTATAAAATATGATAAGGATATATGGGAAGAACAATCCGTATATCTTATGACACATTTGATATCTGATGTGTCTACTTGAAATTAACCACGATGATTATAGTATTATGATTAGATGAGTTTCGAGATATAAGTCAATTTAAAGATATGAAATTTTTTAAATACTCTTTCCATTTTATAATATAGATAACGGTTTGATCCGACACGTAAATTTATGTATGTGTTGAATTTGTATATATTTTGATGAAAAAATAATATTTTCTTGGTGATAATGGGATTTACTGTGGAAGTTGTGAGAGAAGATAATGGTTGTATTGTAGCAAATGGTGATTGTTTTGGTTTTTTATGTAAAAAAATTACTAAATATGATATGTTGTATATATTTTTAGACGGTCTAAATAGACAAGTGTTGTTTATATTATTGAACGGAAAGAAAAAATATTTATTTTATCACAAGATGCATCACATTATGACACATTTGATGTGTCTATCTAAAACTCACCATGATCATTCAACCGTTATGGATAAATATGTTTTGAGATATGAATCAACTTAAAAATAATGAGTCTCTTAATTATTTATTTTTATCACAAGATGCATCAACTTAGAATATTTTAATCTAAACTGTTTATTTTAAGTAAACATATCTATGTTTATTCTAAACCGTTGATTGTAAGTAAACATAACTAAGGTTTTTTTGAATTAAGACATATATTCGATAAACCCATATGATAAATATTCATCATATCTTTGAGACAAAAGAAAAAGTGTTGAGAAATCGATTGTGAATTAGACTTATAAAACAGGCTTGAATTGTATATTAGAACAAATCCAATCATAAAGTTAAAATAGTGTAGTCATGGTTATATTTGACATCAAAAAGTGTTTTTGATCCAAATTGTAAAACTTTTACTTGTTTCCATTTTACAACAAAATGATTCTATTTTAGAACTAAATAACTCCATAATTATAGAATTCTTGTTCCAGTATTTGGTTATATTTTATAATTATATGTTCCAAGTGATTCTTAAATTAAAAAGGTGACGTAACAATAATGGTCATACTCAAATTTGACTTAGTTTTATCTTGACATTGGATTTGGGTTATGATTAAAACTCTATTTTTTCAATGTGATGTCAAATTAAAAATATAAAATCACATTTGGCTCATAGTTGGACTTGCTCTTACTAATTTGTCCACTCGTGCATTAATGCACGGGATCAAAAGAAACATATTATAAGGTTATGATTTATCGATAAATGGATGGAGATGTTTAAATCGTTAATACTTATTTAAAATAAAAATATAGATTATTCGTTCAAATTTTGAATAGTCATAATGATCATAATAATATTAAAATGACCCACACATTTTCGATTAGTATAAATATAAATTTGATCTTGATCTTGATCTTGATCTTTTATCTAGATTTTGGATAGCAAATATATATCATTACGACATAATTTTTTTTGATAAATAGATATTATAGAATTACAACAAATTATCTAAAACTATAAATTTTAATAAATATATAAAAATATACATACGAGCAATAATTTTCCCTATACAATTTCCAATCCACCTCCGTCGCCACTCTCTCCTCCTCACATTCCATCTCCATCGTCGGCCACCGCTCTTGCCAAACTCCCCTGTTACCACGATGCCCTCCGCGGCCTCGACAACCTCGACTCCCCTTCCTATCGCTTTGAATCCTACCTGGACATCATGGGGCGTTTGTGCTTCTCCCTGAGTTCGACGTGGGGCGTTGGCTTGATTCTTTGCCTTTGCCAATGACGATACTTGTTGTGGGGATAGGAACAACGACGTCGAAGAGCAGATAGGTCGATTAGGGTTTCAAATTTGGGTGGATAAAATGAAGAGATTTGAAGAGCACAAAGACGATGGTGGAGATTTGGTCGATTGTTAGATCAAAGATGGAGAATCAGGAAGATGAGAAGATAGGATTATTTGGAGCTTTCGCCCCTGCAGTGGATTGGGTGACTTTTGATTTTGCAATTGGTTTTGCCTGTTCCTTACCATGTACCAATGACTTGTGATTGTTAACTTTTAATCTCATGAGTACTGTAAATCAAGGTTTGATAAGCTGGTTTTCGCTGTTAATCTATACATCATATGGTTATCGAGCGCATAAGGTTCTGCTGTTGCATGGGCAATAATCGTATCAAAATAACCGTATCAATAGGTATATGCTTACATGATCCACTATCTACAATTGCTAACTATTTGCATCAGTTGATAATGAGCAGACTACAAAGGCGAAGTTGATCGAAGTCGCCTCTCTCAATGTTTCACGTTCCATGTGCTTCTTTATTGCTACTTATTGTAGCGTCAAACGTTGAAAGAAAGTTGTTTTGGTTGTTCAAACTAGATCAAGAAATCATCCAAAGAAGTGAGAAAGTTTTTCTATAGGATTATATGGAGGTTTTTTCTTTTAACTGTTGTTTTGTTCTTTTTTTTTTTCGTAAGGCGTTCTGTTTTATTTTGTTCAGACGTTCTGTTTTAATTTTTGTTCAGTCACTTTATTTCATTTTATTCAGACCATTTTGATTTGGTTCAGGTGTTCTGTTTCATTTTGTTAATGTGCTCTGTCTTGATTTTGTTTGGACGCTCTGTTTTATTTTGTTCAGACGCTCTGTTTTGATTTCGTTCGGGCGCTATTTTCATTTTGTTCAAACGCTCTGTTTTCATTTTGTTTAGACGTTCTATTTTATTTTGTTCAGGCGCTCTATTTCATTTTATTTGGACTCTTTTATTTTGTTTCGACGAAGGAAAACAAGTGCTGTGTTTCAATTTTAATTATTACACTGCTTCATTTAACCCCGTCATTCTGTTTCATTTAAACATATCACCCTGTTTCTTTTAAACATGTCACCCTGTTTCATTTAAACATATCATCTTGTTTCATTTTAACCTGTCACCTTGTTTTTTATGTTTTTGATCGATGACTGCGTTAGATTCCAACAAATATTTTGGAAAAAATAAAAAATGCATACGCTCTGTTTAAATTTAAATTGTCACCATGCAACTCAATTTGAGTCTCAAAATAAACGGACCAGAACACACCGATGACAACAGGATTTGGGAAACAAGCTCGACATTTGTACACTAGGAAAACGACAATGTAGACTTGTACACTAACATATATGCTCCCTCTTTGACTTCATAAGAATAAAATCACATTCGTTTTAAAAAACAAAAAACAAAAAAACACAATACTAACTCCTAGGAAAGCAACAGAACATGTTAACAGAAACAAACAATCAAAACATCTTGTTACTGTGCGAACATCTTGTTGACTATCTGGTGAATTATCGATTTAAAGGTGGGATATAATACCCGAGAATTTTGGGATGAATAAATATTATATATATATATATATATATGTTAAGCATATGCTTAGAATAAAATGGGATAAAAAAACAATAAGTAACGAAAATTATAAAGTGTGACACACGTAACGAACATTACGGAGTTAAGAGAGTCGCGTACAACTGTAAAATTTTTAGTCTTAAAAATAATATTTTCTTCGATAAAATGTTCTAATAAAATGTTTGGAACGTTAAGGTCAGAACGAAATAATTTTTGGAAGTAAAATTATACGAAATTTTTGCAAATACGATACATGAAATACCATATTATCCTAAACAAATACACCCAACACACCACACCTCACCACACCACACCATTCACAATTTTCTTCATTTCATTAATCACTCACCATCCCATCACATCCTACTCATAACTCCCCACTCATCATTTCCACTCACAACTACCCACTCAGTACCTTCCACCACTACCACCTTTCACTCATCATCTATCACCACCACCACTACAACGATTTGTAGAAGGGTATTATCGGTGCTTTGTAAAAGGGTTCTCAAAGATTTCCATGCCAATGACGAAGCTTACACAGAAAAACTGTAAGTTTGTTTGGAATGAGAAGTATGAGGAGGCATTCCAAGAACTAAAGAAGCGTCTCACTTCTGCATCGATTCTCACACTACCCTCTGGAGAAGAAGGGTTTTGCATCTACAGTGATGCATCAAAACAAGGATAAGGATGTGTACTTATGCAGCACGATAAGGTAATTGCCTATGCATCTAGACAACTGAAACCTTATGAGATAAATTACCCAACGCATGACTTAGAACTCGCAACAGTGATTTTTGCACTGAAGATGTGGAGACACTATCTATATGGTGTCTCTTGTCAGGTTTTCACTGATCATAAGAGCTTGAAATACATCTTCACCCAAAAGGAGTTGAGCATGCGACAACGCAGATGGTTGGAGCCACTGAAGGATTATGACTTGGACATTCAGTACCACCCAAGAAAAGCAAATGTGGTAGCGGATGCGCTGAGTCGGAAGGATAGAAAAGCAATGGGATCTCTGCAAATGTTGGGAATGTCGGAGACAAAGTTGATCGATGAATTCTCAAAAATGGAAATAGAGATACGAGCGGGAACTCAAGGGGATATATTGGCTGATATGCAAGATCAATCTACATTACGGGAGGAAATTTTGCAAGCATAACAAGCCAACGAGATAATGAAAAAGCTCAAAGAGGATGCACAGAATGGGAAGGCATCGGGATTCATAGTAAATGAAGATAGTTCTTTAAGATTTTAGGGACGTCTGTGTGTACCAAATGACGAGACATTGAAGTGGAAAATCATGGAGGAAGCACATCAAACACCATACTCTGTCCATCCCAGTGGTAACATGATGTACCAGGATTTGCGACAAAAATTCAGGTGGAGTAACATGAAAAGAGAAGTCGCAGAATTCGTTGCAAGATGCATCACATGTTAGCAGGCCAAGATTGAACATCAACGACCCGATGGGTTACTGCAACCACTTGAAATTCCTACTTGGAAGTGGAAATCAATCTCTATGGACTTCATGGTAGGAATCCCTACCACGATGAAGAGAATGAACTCCATTTGGGTCATAGTAGATCGACTGACAAAATCTACGCACTTCTTTCAGATCAAGAACACCTGGAGTGTATATCGTCTATTCGATGAATATGTTAAGGAGATTGTATGGTTGCATCGAGTTCCAAGAGACATTGTGTCCGATCGAGACACAAGGTTTCAGGCACGATTTTGGCATGGATTACAGAAGGCTTTCGGTACAAAATTGAAGTTTAGTTCTGCCTTTCATCCGGCCACAGATGGACAAATGGAGCAGACAATACAAACTCTAGAGGATATGCTTCAATCTTGTGCCTTGGATTTCCAAGGGTAATGGGATCACCATTTACCACTGGTGGAATTCACACATAATAACAGTTTTCACTTCTCGATTGGCATGGCTCCATATGAGGCACTGTATGAAAGGAAATGTCGATCGCATATTTACTGGGATGACATTGAAGATGCAAACACAATAGGGCTGGAGTTAGTTCAACAGATGGCCGAAGCCATCAAGCAAATACGTACACGGCTGAAGACAGCGCAGGATCGATAAAAGTCTTATGCCGATGTACGACGGAGACTGTTGGAATTTTAAGTAGGGGATCATGTCTTTCTTATGGTTTCACCCATAAAAGGAGTCAAACGATTTGGACAAAAGGGAAAGCTTAGCCCTCGTTTCATTGGACCTTACGAAATTTTGGAACGAGTCGGAGTAGTTGCTTATCAACTCGCGTTGCCCGTGGAGTTGGTAGCAATTCACAATGTGTTCCGTGTCTCACAGCTAAGGAAATATGTGGCCGATCTGAGTCACATTATTCAACATGAGCCAATCATGTTGGACGAGAGCTTAACATATGAGGAGCA
>JAOVYX010017031.1:0-23145 GCA_035668315.1 Drosera spatulata | reverse complement strand
ATTAACATATCCGTACGTTTTGATTTATAACTTAAGATTTTCATCTCTGAATCATGATTTATTAATTTTTATAGAAACTAAAAATATGAGAATTCAACATATATTAATATCATAATATATTATAAAGTGTATAATTTTTAATAAAATATCTAACCAAAAAGATTACTTTCTCTCAATGGTGGTAAAAATACCCCGAAAACACATATTTTCGTTATGTTTATTAATTTTCGAACTATTATTTGATCATAATTTTTACATTTATTAGGTCGTAATTTTCTGGGGCTTTACACATGGTGTTCTACTGAGATATCTATTGACATGCAATATTCATCAAATGTTTTTGAAGTGAATTCTCCAGCATTATCAAGACGAATAGAGTTGATGTGATTGTCTGAAAAATAAGCTCGTAATTTGATAATTTGAGTGAAAATTTTGACAAATGCAACATTACGAGTAGAAAGAACATGTATATGAGACCATCTTATAGAAACATCAATCAAAATCATAAAATACCTAAATGGGCCAGATGATGTATGAATTAGACCACAAATGTTTCTTTGAATCCTTTCAATAAATAAAGGTGACTCGGAAGGTAGTTTTGATGGAGAAGGTCTTATAATTAACTTAACTTGTAAACAAGGAATAAAATGATGACTGTTATTTTTCAAAACACCTTTTTGATTCTTAAGAGGATGTCCATTGGTATTTTCGGTGATACAACATATCATTGTAATACCTGGATGAGCAAGTCGCTCGTGCCATAATGAAATTGTGTTAAGATCAATAGACTTTGAATCCATAACACTATATGACTCAATAACCTTGATTTTAACAAAATTCAATCCTGATGATAAAACCAAAAGTTTTTCAAGTATTTGTTTGTTTTCAGAAATAAAAGAGGTTATATAAAGATATTGTTTTCCATCTTTACTTGTACTTTCTAAATGAAAACCGTTAAAAAGAATATCCTTGAAAGTTAAAAGATTTTTTTTGGATTTTTGAGAGTATAAGGCATGTGTGACATGGAATTACGTACCATTTGGTAGTGCAAAATGAGCACTTTCAAAATCATCAATGATCTTTGAAATACCATAGATAGTATTCATATTTGCTTCATCCATCTTTAAATTTGAAAAATATTTCTTACTTTGAATGATTGTATGAGTCGTTGGACTATCAACAATGCACATATTTTGCAGGACAATTCTATAAATAAAATCTTTATTAATACAAAGTTTATTACACTGCTTGAAAATAGAAAAGGAAACCCCCACTGAAAATAGAATAGTAAAAACTTTAAGGAGAATCAGTAATATATTTCCATCATTTAAGGGTTTCATATTCAACGTCTTCTTTGTTTGTTTCAGTATTGGAACATCCAGCTAAATCTGAAACTTTTTCAGGTGATGGAATTGGTTAAGATTGTTTTTCTGTGAATTTTGTTTCCATCGCTTTGCCTTTATCAGTAAGAAATTTTGATAAAGATCAACAAAATATTTGAGAGTTTTACAAGATCTAGACCAATGACCTTCCATCCCACAAATATAGCACTTTCCTTTAGCATTCTTCCTGGGTCTGTTATATGGAGCTTTTCCCCTCCTCTGTGCTTGATTGCCATCTTGTCTTTTTTTATGGGTCACACTTGCTATCGGATTATAACGTCAATCATGGAATCTTCCACGACCACGAACACCTCCACGTCCTCGTCCTCTTCCTCGTCAATTACCACTTCTGGTGGTCATTGCTTCAGGCAATGACCATCCAATTGGACGAGTCTGGGAATTTTTCATCAGCAACTCTTGGTTCTTTTCAGCAACCATGAGCAATGAAAGCAATTCGTCATACTCAGTGAATTTCAGAATCCGATATTAATGTATCAGAGTTGCATTTGCGGGTTGTCTAATATTTCCTCCTCAGATATATGCTTTCTACATAAAGCCATACGTGAGGTAATACTAAACAAGACAGAATCATATTCTTGTACAGATTTAAAATCTTGCAATCTCAGGGTATGCCATTCATACCTGACATTTGGAAGGAATACCAACTTCTGATGGTCAAATCTTCCTTTCAAACTAATCCATAACACGTATGGATTTTTGACAATAAGATATTCAGATTTCAACCACTCATGGAGATGATGCCTCAGGAAAATCAATGCTTGAGCATTTTCTTGTGGGGTTACTTCGTTGTTCTCGACTATGATATGTTTTAGACCTTTTGCATATAGGTGTAATTCCATATCAAGAATTCATGATAGTTAGTTTTCTCCTGATAGGTCTAGTGTTTTAAATTCCAACTTTGTAAGGTTTGCTATAATTCTCTGAACACATCAACGTGATAAATATTAAGCTTATTTATTTTTAATGAAAATCATATACAAAAATATGGATATCATATACAAAAAGAAGTGGTAAATCACGTCAAACTTACGGGTGATCTACATAGAAGGGGTAAATCATGTCAACGTGTTGAAATTAATTAATAGGTTTCACACCGACGATACTTCATCCGACGGTTAAATCATAATTATTTTAATTAGGTTATTATGATATGGATCAAAACAAAATCAAAACATACAGATATAATAAAGTACCTTCGTTTGGCTTTCGATCTCAGTTGGTTAGAGACTGATGCTGATAATGTGTTGTGGAACAAGTGTTTTTACCGATTGAACTGATTCGTTAATATACCCAGTTTGATTTCGTCGGACGAAAACGTCGAAATTAACAAAGTAATTAAACTATTTTAGAAAGAGAGAATATAGAGAGAAAGAGAGGTTTTCTTCTCTTAAAAATATGTACATAACACCTTACAAATGAGCTCTATTTATAGGACTCAAGATGATTAATCAACACCTAATTTTCTCATATAATTAAGGTGATTAGGTCTAATTAATAGTTAATCAGGTAAGCCCCTTTAATAACCTTAAAAGTAGATGATATCTAAAGAAAATATCTAGACTTAGGTATAAATACATCATTTTTAAAAGTTAATTATATTTGAATAATTTATAATACTTTCAATATTTTTGTTGTTTTTGTATTTTAAAGTCATTATGTGACAGTAAGTCTCACATTTAAAATCGATTGACAGTAACTGAAAATAAGTATCTGGGTGCGTTCATGGTTTCGATAACTTCAATCACACCTAACACTCCTCATATTAGCATGCTATGTATTGCTTCCTCTATTAAAAAAGAATTCATTTCTTATATATAAAAGTAAAAAAGATAATGACACACGTTCAAAAAAAAAAGTGATGATACTACGAATGATTCGTGGAATGAGCAAATGATTTTTTTTTATAAATTTATCGTAAAATACAAACATAATATATGTCATGAACTATAACTCTGAAAAAAATGACATTAATATCATATCGTTTATCAATAAAAAATAACACATTAAAATACATAATAAATATATAATTATTACGTAAAGTTATAACTAATATGAAACGGAGGGAATAATATGCCATACCCCATACCCCATACCCCGTTTGTATTAGTACTTGTACTAGAACAACAAGATATCATGCTTTTGTTTTGGTAGTATCGTTTATGACTTTCCTCTTTTTGGACCATTTGGTAGGCGCAGATCTCCCAAATCTGGTTTGGTATGACTACTTTAGAATAATATGTAAACACGTGCTTTGATCTAATATAAGCATACCAATTATCACAGCTTGGACTGGCGAATATAGCATCTAATATCGTATAAAACGTTTCCTCACACATTTAACCAGAAACTAGAAAAATGAATCATCGATCTATTCTCAAAGTTGAAGGGACGAGCTAAGCGGAATATAACATTTCTCATGGAACCCAGTAACCTAGCAGGAAACAAGACGTGAGAGGAACAAGGCATAAAGCTGATAATCAAGATCAGAATATGCAAGCATCAGCTTCTTTAGTTTCCAAGCTTCTATGGTTAATGCCTCGCCGTTCATTCTCAGAACCAATGAATTCTGAACATGCCGGGCTCTGAATAGAGTGTCTCCTTCACCCCCTGTCAAATTGACACATTCGAAAGATCATTCAACTCATACTAAAGCGAAACAGGACTTCACTACTTGTTCAAAATGTTGTGTCAAACATATTCTTTAAACCAATGAACAAGATTGAACTAGCAGTCATATACTATTCAAAGCAAGCCTATACTATGAACAAGAACATCCAAGGTCAGTTCCTTTAAAGCAGGGGACCTAAATTCTGATGCTTCTTTCGACAATTCTTCTCCGTCGATCCCTAATCTTACCAAGTCACTTCACTCGATCATGACCGTCTGTGCTCATAATAAAACGATCAACTTCCTTAACTGAACATGTCATTTTCAACTCGAAGCTAACTAATTGATCATATTAACAGAACAAGTTACAATGGCTGCTGGTAAAGGGCAAAGGAAGTCCTCTTCCATATTCAAGTTCTTCGGAGCTTGTTTTTCTTCATCTGCATTCGACAGTAGAAGGGGCGAGGTGTGGGATGAGGCGCCCGTGATCATGAAAAGGATATACCCAAGTGATGAGGATAGAGGGCGTTGGGTGGCCGAGCCTGGCATTGATCGTAAGGCGTCCACTTTCATTGCCAAGTTCTATGAAGCTCGAATGTCTGATTCCGAAATGTAACAAGTCTTGATGTTGAACTTAGCGTAGATATAATCGTGCTCTTTGTCCTTGATTGTTCTTGTTCAGTAGGAGTCGCTTTGCTTGCGAATATTACAATCAGATGCCTCAGTTTGTATCCAAAGTTAGTCCTAGTAGTTTCTATAAGCTGAAAAATGTAATGTTTGTGCAATGCATAAAACTTAAGATGCTGTGCATATTTGCTATTCGCTCTGTTTTCTTCCAAATATCAAGTTATCGGATAATTAACCGCTTATGGAGACCAATACAAACTGTTCAAAGAAAGACGGAAATGTTCGGCGACTTGATGAAGCCAAAGTTAAAGAATGGAGCATACATAGCCTTCAGCCTTGAAAGGCTCTATTACTACTTAATTATTACAAAAGTTGGCGATGTTGATCTCTGAAGTCACAAAAAGAACCAAGTTAAGTTGCTTGAAAATAATAGATCATATTTCTAGGCTCTAGTACCCCTCCATACTAAACTCATCATTGGCACGATCATATTCTTGCTACAAAGTTGCAAAAATGAGGAAATTGCCCCATATTCCCTATAATTTGAGTAGGGAGCTCTCCACCTAGCTAACCACGTTATAGTTGAACTGTTACAAGATCAAACCAAAGTATAACTTGTGTAGCTTATTCTCCATGTGTCAAGATATTGTCTGTTTTGAGTCGTATGATATCGAGTTGCATTACCTCAAATGCTGCGAACTATATCAGGACATCATCGTCATTATAAACCATCTTCTCTTCTCCACAACATACCGAGGCTAGACATAACGCGGTACAAGTATAAAGTTCCGTGTTCGTGAAAAATGATCTTGATTTGGACAAGAGAACTGTGTTTTTTCTTCATGTTCTTTGACCACGTTGTTGTAAATCTTATTACTTTCACGCTTGGCGGCTAAAATGTGAACCAAAACGATGTCGATGACAGGAGAGCACAATCAGTATACAAATGGGAAAAGGACAAATAACCCTGTGTTTATGATTGAGAACTTGGACACAATCTATTTGTCTATGTCACCCAAAAATGGAATACTCGTTCCACTTCTTTAGTATGCTGCAAACTTATAGCTGCAAGGTGGAATCATCCATCACCCTTCATCTTGGTTTAATATACAAGATCACTCACATGTCATCCACTTGTCGAGTAACGATTGTATATTCGATCTATTTAATACCAAAACAAGCTTACTAGTGCCGACCAACACAGCAATAAAACTAAAGTTGGTGAGCCTGAACCTTGAAATGAACTAAACAATCTAAGTTGACACTTGTTAAGATCCGAATTTTATAGAAAATTGAGTTAATGGTAAAAGAGATATAATATCATCACTGAAAGCTGCTAAATGCATTGTCAGAGTTACAATATAGATGTTATATTCTTGCATTTCCATGGTCAAAATATTTTGGGCTAAATTTTGAGATTGTTAAAATTGGTGTGTATATGACAAAGTATATAACATTTGTTATTTTATGCCATGGAGGAATTTGGCAACAAAAACAAGAAAGAAAGACCAAATTGAGTTGTGAAATTTAAGAAAAAATTGAGTTCACTGAAATATGAAACCATACAACTGTGACGACATTTATATATTCTAACATTTTAGCATTATTTTATCAAATTATGGATTGATTGTGCTATATTTGACATTTAGCGTTGGAGATGCTTCAATATAATAACCTTATCTACTTTAATTTTTATTTTTCTTTATTATTTTGAAATGTTATAACTTTACTGTGAAATACATTAATCAAAGTAAAAACAAGTACAATGCACTATCCATATGAATTATTATAATCAAAATATAATAATGACTCATAAATATTGTATTTCAATGGGTTCAATTTTTCTAGTCAAATTTTTTTCAATTGCTAAATCTCATGCTATATACAACACAAATGGCTATTGCCATTTTTTGCATAACATCAAGCTTAGTCAATTAAATCCAAACAAAAAAGCAAAAAAAATCCAAAAAATATGCGGAATATTTTTAACCATTCATTTGCAACGATATCTAAATTAAAACACAAGATCGTTGGAACATCATGAACAAATTATACATATTTTGATACTATTCTCATCCAAATTATGACCATGATTTTATCAAAATAACTATTGACATTTCATCTGCTTTAAATGTTTAGAAGGATGAAAAAAAAGAAATAAATATCCATCGGAGACACAACAAACACAGACTAGCAGTGCAATAATAGCGGAGTACTTGCTAGACAGGCTGCTGAGCGCGTTACATTATTTATATCTCATATTCGTAAAGTATTGGAGCATATGACATTTATGGTAGAGACGTGGCTAACCAAGCAACATTGTGCCTCGACGGATGAGCCAAACGAATCCTTTCTCCCGACAGCCTCAAATAAATGATAGTATATAAAAAGGATGATGAATATCGTGGGAGGTTAATTATCCAATATTTTATGAATCGTTCATTTGAAAAATGGACGGTTCGATTAAAATCAAAATCTCGTCCTTTCGTTATAAAGATTAATGGATGTATTATGTTTTCACTGAAAAGGATAACGGAAGTAATTATTACATCCATTAATTTTTATAACGAAAGGGTAAGATTTTTTCATGTCCATCTGTTATAAAGATTATCGGATATAATAAGTACTTTCGTTATTTTTTTCAAAGAAAGAATGAGATTCTGATTTTAATCAATTCGTCTATTTTTTAGATGAATGGTTCATAAATATTGAATAGTTAATCTTTCATAACCAACGTTATGGATCATTTTTCATATAAAAATGGAGCAAAGTATGGGTTTGTCGTACATGTGCAAGTAGACATACCGATGTTCGTGGTCGATATTGGATCTGTCGTCTGTGTTTGTTGTTGTTACCTTAATGAATCTTGTTGGTAGTTTAGGGATTTGCAGAGCTAGTATATTTTATGTAACAGGCTAAGTTAAATTTTTTACCGGCTCAGACATTTAGACATCAATTTTTTATGTGAATCCTGGAGGAGGATGATAACGAAAACATATTCGATTGATATATATTTTAATGATTTATACAAAAGATGTTTATTTAATACAAATAAAAAGTTAATTAGTTATTTGTATCTTTAATATCGTGTTTTTTTATAATTTTCTCATTAAAATAAATAGATGTATTGTTTAAGTTATTAAGGAGCACTGTTTAAAATAAACAGGGTGTCTGGTTTATTACAAACAGTACATCTTGTGTCTTTTTTAAAGAACAAAACATAACCAATGAATAATACAAAATAAATCAAATAATAATACTTGAGTAGAAATACAAATACAATTGAAAAACTAAAAACAACACCCTTGGATTTGTTATCATCAAAATACTCAGACGCACTGATTAGATTACAAAGACATACTGTTTCATTTAACAGTGCGTTTGTATTATCAAAACATTGTGCCTATTGATATTTTTTTTTTAAAAAAAAATGCAACAGTGCATGCATTATCAAAAATTGATAACATGATAGACTTCAAAAATGAAAAAATCATTACATAATATTCAACATGAGTTTTGATTTAAAAAAAAAAAAAAAAAAAACAAATGAAAGAATCTAACATAGACAAAAAAAAAAATTAAATAGGCTCTCGACAACTTTGTCTGTTATGATGTCCAATTTTTTTGCAACTCGTACATCTCATACCCCTAGACTCTTCACCACTCGATAGAATACGTCGCTCTTTGGGCCTATCAGGAAACCTGTTCGAAGAAGACGGGGCCAATTCCACATCCACTGACGAACCTATTTGGTCAACGATTAATGAAGGGGTAGGATAGATGACAATCTCATAACTCTTCCTATATCTTTCAATAGAAAAATACGGATCAATCATAGTGCTAACAGGCAAGAAAAACTTCATAATAACACAGACCGCATGTAAACATGAAAAATCGTTTGCCTGCCACATACGACAAGAATAATTCTTCTTTCTCACATTTACTGAGGCTGCCAAATCCAACATTACTTAAAAAATGAGCTCCGAAGATCTCTTCATCATAAAAACAAGTGATTTCTTGAATAAGTCATTGAAAGTCTCCAACATCCTGGGACATAAATCCCCATTTCATTGTTCTGCATCGTTTCGACGATTGTTAAACCACTCCATTAACTTAATACGAATCTGATCTACCATTTGAGTGATAGAAGGTTCTTCATGTCCGAAATCCAAGCATTGAAAGACTCCGCAGCATTGATCGTCATCTCGTCATAACGACAACCAATTGCAAAACAGATTGCCCACCTCTCGTAAGACATAGCCGAAGCCGTAAAATCTCTAATTAGATCACCTCCTCTATTTTGAAATTCATTCAACTTATCATAAAAATTAGTAAAGGAATTGGAGCATAGGCACAACTATGAAACTTATCAGTTATACGCTGTTTGTATGACGACGGCATATTAGCACCCCTGAATTTATCTTTCAAATTATCCGTCAAATACCGAAGACAATAGGAAAGAGGATGTTTCAAAAATACTTTGGGAAAAACTTACAAAGTCCTTCGTGCGAAAGGAATTACTTGACGAATCTCCGAAAGAAACCAATGCCAACTAGAATACGTCTCCTTATCAACCACAACAAATCCTAATGGAAAAAGTCCTGCAAAAAAATTCATATGAATAATATTTATGTTTGAAATGCTATAGAAATCATTGGCAAAAAGGAGCGCTGTTTGAATTCTACATGTGCACTGTTCAAAATAAAACAGTGCGTCTGTATAATTGAAACAAGACGTTTGACTAAAAATACAAAAAAAAACAATAATTAATAATGAAAAAAAAATACACACCCCTATTTGCATATTTTTCAGTATCTCCTAATATGACTCCATTGAAATCACCCTTCAAGAATGTGCCATAAAGAAAAAGCAAAAGTTTACAATAATTGAAACCGACGATCGAAACATGAAACGAAACAAATAGCTTGTAAAAACGATTTTGATCTTTCTTTTGTGGTAAGTGTAATATAACTTTCTAGATGGTACTAATAAGTGCCTGAATATATGGCTTCAATTTCAAAAACTACTCGAAAAAATCACCACCAAGAATCATCTTCACCTTCTCTAGGGTTTTCCATGACTTCTTATATGACAAATCCAAACCATAGTTGGTTTGAAAATAATTTGGGACCTGATTTGCATTAAAATTAGGGTTGTGACGTACCATTTCAAAAAAAGACTTAGCCAGTCATTCCGACTTCATGGACTTTATTGAACCCGTCGAAAAAAATAATTGTTCACAAGTGTAGACATTATTCAACTTTCTTATAAAAAATGACTTATTGTAAGAACACAGTGAAAGCCTTAACAAACCATTGATAATTATCATCTTTCTTAAAACAGACCATATTAACCTTATTGTTCTTATTCCTCTTAAAACTGTATCGAAATCCAACTTCACTTGCATAAAATGCAAGAGACTTTCTGAACTGCTTTGCACCATCAGGAAAAACTTGGCCAATATTGTGAATCAAATTTGATCAATGAGAAGAACGTAAGGGTTGATCACAATTGCTCGACGAACCAACATCCAACTGAAGCAACGACTCACGCACATCATCACCAAAATCATCATTTATCTCAGAATATTGATTATGATTGGAAATTTGAGTCCTAAAAATCCGTGCACCAATAGAAAAACCCAGGATCATTACAAAGACGCACTATTTAAGACTGTGACACACTGTCAGTACTCAGGAGCAATGTTTCTTCAAACTGACGCACTGTTTCATTTCCAGGATCTGAAACCATACTCAAACCATGACAATCCAAACTCATTCCTCCACACACAACATTCACATCAATTGATGATAAGCAATGACATTTCGAGAGCTTAAACAATATCATCAAATCCTTTTGATCATTCAACAAACATCGTTCATGACATATTCGATGAGGAGATTTTGAAACGATCTCATACCTTTTATACAACATATTCGAAATCGAAATCTGAATGATATGAAAATGAACGAGATATCAAATCAAATCTACAAAGAAAGATGATATTCTCATCCATTATAAAAGAATCGCTAAAAATGATTAAGATGGCGATGGCGATGTCGAACAAATTTCGTTGTTGATAATGGCTTGTCATCGATTTCGAATGAGAAATCTGCACAAAAACATACATTCAGTAAAAAAAAAGAATGAAAAGGAAGACAGTTAAGATAATAACCGCACGTTTGGTTGAAAAAAATAAAAAATATATAAAATGAGAAATATTTTATCGAATTATATCAAATAAAAATTATTAATAAAACATGTATCTTATGAAAATTTTCAATAAATTTTTATCACGACAATGACAAAAAAAATTAAAATATTACAGAAATAGTAGATGGAGTAGGGAGCACTAGACCTTATGAAGTGTCCAACTGAACACGGTAACTTCTAGAGTTACAGCTTTATTCATAACCTTTATCCTTCTCTTACCTGCAATGAGTGTGTGGATATGGATGACCTGATGTTTATCCTCTCCCAACCAAGTCCAAAGAAACAAACAACCACCGACGTGTACAGTTTCCATTCGAAAAGAGAAACCCCCTCCTGTCACGTGCTGCACGTGGGTCCTCTCCTGCTCGTAAACGTGCCTCGCATATTCACGAAACCCATTTAACTAACCAAGAAGCTTCCCACTTCCCTCTCCATTCACACACCCGTACCAAATCCATTAGCCGGGTCGGGTCGGGTCTAATCGGCCCGGGGCGGGTCTCACCGCCCACTCACTTCCCTCACCTCTCTCTCCTTTTTTCTCCGCGTTTTCGTCTCTCACAGTTTCTCATTTTCCATTTTCTCTTTCTCCTAATTTTTCTTCTCCCTATTTATACACCTCACTGCAATCAATTCAAGCTCGATGAGATCGAGTTGAGATCGCACTGCAATCGGGCAGCGGCGGCGGCGGAGGAGATTGTGTGATTTGGTGATTTGGAAGGTGGCGATGGGGTCGTGGTTTCGGAGCATAACGAGTCCGTTTAGGAAATCGTGCATGTTTCTGCAGAGTCATGGAGGAGAGCAGCGGGAGAAGGGAGAGATGATGCAGATGCAGCAGAGGGAGAAGAAATCGTCGTCGAGCAAGCCTGGTATGAGTCGATGATCTGTGGAGACTGAATTGTGGTGTTTTGGTGAATTGTGTGGGAGTTCGATTCTGTTTGTGTGAATTTAGGGTTTGAATTGTGTGGTTTGGAGTTCTTGTGTGGATGACTTGTAGCTGATTAGTGAGGTTGTTTTCGTTTTGCTGAGATTGAAAAAGAAATCGAGGAACCGAATAACTAAGGTCCTGTTTGCCAGGAATGGTTTTTTTGTTTCAGCTGATGTTCCAGTACGGTATTTAAAATTCTCTTTAAAAAAATCATTTTATCTGATAAAATGATTTAGGTTTTCGATACTGTTTTTCTGTTTTTGTTATTACTGTTGGTTTTCTCAGTTTTATACAGCAATATCAAACAAGGAGTTGTGTTACTTCATTTTGTGGATGCAGCGTCATTGTGAGATTTGAGTGTATAGATCGATACGTCGATCATTGTTAATTGTTTTTGATATATGCTAGTTTCAATTCATATGTTTACATTGGAGAAGTTTTTTGGTGTAATAGATTGTGTTTATCAAGTTTCCAGATGGATGAAAATGAAATATTACTTGCTATTTCCTCCATGTAAAGAAAATGAAAAGCGAAACATTTTTTAAGATTTTTTTGAAGCAAACTTGGCTTGTGTGATGATAGGACAAAAATGTTATTCGGAATTTTGTCTTGGGGCAGTACTCCTAGTTTAAGTTAATTCATTTTTTTATCTAGTGCTAAAACTATTCTTTTTGTGTTTAGTGAAACTACAAAGCTCGTCGATATACGGTCGCATACTGTCATTCATTTTAGTGTTAGATTTAGATTGAGACAGGTTTCAATTCCTATTCAAATGCTTTTAAGACAGCTTGTGTTGCGTTTATGGTATAGTCAGCTTGACTTGGTCATTTCTTGTTTATTTTGGTTAACTTCTGGTACGCGTTATTGGTAGGTAAAATCTGATACTGTATGACACAGTTGGCAATTTATTGTCAGATTAATAATGTCATCGGTGAATTTATTTGTGTGTTGAATGGTCTTGATTACTCTGTCTTTTTCAATAACAGTGTAGAAAGTTTAGTATTGCATAAGCAATTAATCGGACGTGTTGAACTGTTTGAAGCTACAGTGTGTTGGAGTTTCTATAGTCTTGTTCATGATCAAGATACAGTTGCATTTTCGTTGTAGTGAATGCAAAATGTGCATGATTGTTTCATTCATGACTAAGTTGTTGACTTTAGCGTGCAAACCTGAACTAACGATTGTGTAGGGAGAGCTAGGCTAAGAAATCACCAGGAGGGATCATGACTGAAGATAATGTCGGGGAAATAAAACTTGTTGTCGGGGAACAAAATCTTTAGTTCTTGGTTTGCTTTTCAAAAAATCCATGTACTCCTTAAAGCGACATTGGTGTCATAACTCTCTTCTTACCACCATAGGATTAACAGATCACTGCTTCTGAGATTAGCTTCATCGAGGTAGAAAGATTGCAAAGCCTTTCTTGAGAAACAACAAGTTGCCTTTGAGAAACGCCATAGGATTAACAAATCACTTGGGTTTTGAAAACAGAGGTATATGGTATGCAGAGATTGGATTTGGGATTGGATTTGGGATGGTGGGAGTTAAATATGTATTTCTTCGTATAAAACAAAAGTCACCCCTTGAAAAGCCTCTCTAAAAAAAACCTCAAATATCAAAAGAAAAGAGGGAAAAAAAATCCATCACGTACAATCTTCGATTCTCGCAACTCTTATTTTAGCATTCCCAACACTCACTTCCTATTACACATTTATAACACAGCATTCTCTAACCTTAATTATCATTGGTCGTCAGTGGCATTTCTTGGACTTCTTTATGCATTTGTGACTACTACAATACTGTTTCTATTCAAAAGTTAAAGTCGACAACTCTCTTTGACAGGAATTTTTCCTTAGCTCTTGAAAGTTAGTTCATGCAATGGAGAGCCAAATTTGGCATGGAAGCATTATTTTGCAAACATCGGAGTTGTAATTCCCAAATTAATCTCCTCTTGTTCCGCTCGCTCTTATTTTGCTTTTCTTGTTGTTGCTCTTTGATATTGTTAGCTTATTGCGTTTTTTTTAATTTTTTTTTTTGGGTATGGTTGTTAGCTTATTGCGATTGTTTGCTGTTGTTTCCAAAAATATAGTGTATTTGGAAAATCAATATATTTGTGCCCCCACTGACTCAAATTTCTGGCTCCATCAATGATAAAATGAAGAAGATACAAAAATTCGTGTGTGGTAGTTAGATTTTTTTGATACTGGGAGATAACTTATGGACTTCATGACTTTATCCGCACATTGTTCTGAGTCTTCATTTTGATTCTAACGTCTTGTGCTATGGTATGTGAATGTGCAGGGCTTGAGAATAAGGTGATGGATCTGCAAAGTGAGGTAATGGCTTGTGGTTACGAGGATATTCAAGTTATGTGGTCCATGTTGGACAAATCCAAGCACGAGCGGTGTGACGTCTCCCCTTAATCGTCTTCGTCATCATCGCCATCCATGCGTAGAGCAGGCTGGGTAATCCCAACAATCATATGATCTGATGTTGAGCTTCTGGCGTCTGCCCACTCTGCCGTGGTGCTTTGTTGAGTTGCTTGTGTAAATATCCTCGAGAAGATTCCCCTGTCTCTTTGTAGTCTGTCACGATCTTTCGAAGAGTGAGCACTGAGCCCATCGCTTCCATGGGCAATTTTCAGTTCGACCGTGCAGTTCCATCTCCAAATAAGAAGCAAAGATTGATGACATGCACATCACTGCGTCGTGTAAGATGTGCTCGTTTCTTCTTGTTCGGTGTTCGAGTCTGGCATGTTATGTGTTTCCGTCCGTGCATCTCATGTGTTTGAAACAGTGGAATCCCCATGACCAGTGTGGATCATGGTGTGATTTATTGCAATGGAAATCTCTCTTTGTGCATCCCCATCTTGCACTGTATACATGAGTTCGATCAACCAATCGCTGATTCGTTGTCCATTGCACTTGCACATTGACGGGCATGAAGATGTATGTGGCCATGTTGTAGCCCGCTGTTGTGCTAAATCAATGGTTTAATTTTAGTTGTTCTACATGAAAGGAGAGTTCAAAACAAGGGTATATATCATGTAAGCTACGGTAAACATGAATTCAACTATACTGACATCTACCAGTTAGGTAAAGCTAACTTGAAAGTTTTAAGCAACAACGAAATGGTTAAATCACAAGTACATAGACTACGCATAGTTGCACACATATCATTCATTCAAACATCGAGAAAACACGGGGCCAGAATCTATGCCACACCAAGTACTTCAACACTGCAGTCCGAGTTCATATACTCAAGAACCTGGAGTACTTCAAGGAGTTTGCTTTGCCACAGAGGTGGTTTCCATAGTCGGAGTCCTGGAGTTCATTCGAATGAACGGAGAACCATGACAATCAATGAGCGCCCCTATCCTCTTTGGCTTCGAGTGCTTCCACTTCTTCATTCGAAAGAATATCGACAATTGGTTCAAACAAGTCCCACTCTTTCCTCTTCCTGATGATTACAGAGGATAAAACAGTTGAGTCTTGTGGTTCTAGTTATCGTGCGTATGAAAACAGGAACTTCAGACAAGGGTGATCAGGAATGCCTGTAACTTTATAAGTCGACTAACAGTGTGGCAACAAAAATAAGTTTCCAACCATCGACAAAAACAAATACCTGACGACGCTGGATCTGTGCCCAAATGACTTTGCTAAGTCGACTGCGACTACCCCTGTTTTACTGAAAAAAAGAGTTGCAGAGCTAGTTCATCACTTGCTGATGCTACTTCAACAGCAAACCAACTAGACGAATTAATTCAATAAACACGCAAGAGCATTATGTAGTAGAGTGATGGACAAATGAGGCCAGGGAAGAGTGACAACCGATCAAACAACATCGACAGAAGTGACAGTATCAATAAGCTTACCTAGACGAAACATATTCATTTCCTCGGCGGCCTTTCTTGATCAACTTAATTTCCTTTGCAGTTGTAACATTTTGAACTATTATCTAGAGCCAAATACAGTTGAAATCAGCATAGACAATCAATTCGAGCGCAATATTGTAATCAAAAGGTAGCAACAAGTTAGACAAATACCTGGTATAGTTGCTGCCGAATGGAGAATGCAATTGCAGGCTGCAAAAAGAATCAATCTCAGCTTTCCTAGCAAGTCTAAAGTGAGCATAAATTGGATGAAAGAATGTATGAACAAGATGCAGGAGATTGGAAACTCAAAGGAGCAGCCAAAAAAACCTTCGAAAATCTTTTAGTTTGCAAGGAAAGGGGACCTAATAATGGGAAGCCAGAAACAAGACAAAAGTTAAAACCAGAGACGGCCACATTTGAAATAGCTTGCCTCCACTCTAAGCAAAAGACATAATCAAGTATCGGTTTCTACCACAAAATGAACCCCTAGAGCCACACAAGGTCTGCCTGGATTTCTTGGTTATTAGCTCAACTGCTTGCCTATTTACTAGAGAAATTGGAATTCCTGGGCTTGACTATTCATATACAGTTTTCGCCATGCCTCCAATCTTAAATAGGTCCGATACTTTTGATGGTAAGATATAAGAGAAAGAATTTAAACTTGACGCATGATGTAAAACCCATAACACAAGGGTCTTGGATTAATCCATGAGAGATTGTGATATTAGACCACTGCCCTGGCACAAACATGAACAACCTATGCTCAGATGTTCTATCCAGAAATTCTCCTAAATTCATGAAAACTCGACACTTCTCCACTAGATTTTCCATCAACCCTTTTTGATAGTCAATATAAGCTTTAGAAGCATCAGAAGAAATTGGATACACAAATCATACAGATATGTAAAAGGACTTTAATAAAAATCCATGCTCAAAAGTTTTCAAACAACATAAAAGAAAATGTTACTTTGGTGCATGCATCATATCAAGTTTTGAGGTTTAACAATAGTGTAGTAGTTTAGTTAGTAGCACTTACTCCAACTTCAGGATCTTCAATGCCCATGTCGGTACAAAAACTCCTTGCAAACTCCTCCGGATCACTCTCCATGTTGTTTAAGTCCTAATCCACAAACATCATACAAGCTAACATTCAGGAAGCCTGAAAGATCATAAAACAGGAAGCAACCATGGAAAACAGCTTCTTATGCGAGACTCACCCACAAGAACTGATCCCGGATAAGAGTATGGTTGACTCGTAGATCGAGCTGTGAATCAGAAGAGAGTAAGTAAACCTCTAAGCAAACACAGCGTTCCATACTAAGAATGAACCGTCAAGAAGAAACAGAAACCTTGATAGGGACAATCTTCTCACCAACGTGCATATCTTGCCCTTCATACGAGCGAAACTCTGCCAATTGGGTCTGCAAGGATTAGCACCAGTCAGAAAACGTTAAGACAACTGACAACATACAAGAAACAAAATTTAAAAATGAGTACTGTCTTAAGAACTTGAATATACAGAAGATTTCACTTGAAGACTATGAGTTGCCGATCACTACGATTGTAAGAGAACTTTAGTTAAAACATGAGAGAGTAACTTCGTAAAGTTTTAAGGAGGGGGGGGGGGGGGAGATTAACAAGGGATGGGTTGAAATGCTGGAGGCCAACTCCACTTACTTGGATGGACTGAGCAATATGTGTAACAGATGCCGGAGGGAGCTTCAAGTCCTTCACTGTCCTTTTCGCAAACACTATGACCTCAGAGTCAGGATCTAGGAAAATAATTTGAGAAAGTATAGAAATTAAACTCCATAATAAAATATTGCTATGCATACTTCCGAGTGGCTGAGCATATTTTCTAACCCTCCCTGGACAACAAGTGAGAAAACCCCCAACTGGTACCCAGAAGCTAGTCGCATTTTTTATCAGACAAACACCACTTCAGATCTTGCAGGAAACCGTATGAAAAGTCATATAAGGGAGTGTAGACGCTGCTGTACTAGTGTATTTTGGACCTTGTATGCTGGAATTTGAAAGAATCACGTACTTCGAATTTTTTGGAGCTGAAAATTACAGTATATAGAGTCTAATTTTTGGAGTAGTATACCAGGCCCAAAATACATTACACAAACTCAAAATTATAGTATACAAGATCCAAACTAGAGCTGTTTAAAAAAAAAAAAAAAGGATCCAAACTAGAGTATGCATGGTCCAAATTATGTTATATAATGAAGTTGGAAATAAATGTATTGCAGCAATACCTTTAAATAAGATCATATACTTGTAAAGTTATACTGGGGAAAACTAGTTGCAGCAACTACAGCTAATTGGTTGCATCTATTGGTACTTCCAATACATTTGATTAATTTTTCCAACACAAGTGGCTGGTTCCGGGTTTTCTTCTTAAATTGTAGAACTAGTCGCTTGTGGTGGAGGAACTAGTATAATTTGTTGTATATTCCGATGCTGCAGCTACTCTTCTCCGAGGTTATGAGCATTAGTTCAGATAAATTTTGCTTTCTTCAAACAATAAAAACCTAAGTACATACACACATTATCACTATTACCTCATCCAGTTACTTAATCAGAGATTCGAAAGAATAAACTCTCTACAGAAATCAACCCTCCCTGAAAATCATGTCTGATTGGTCCATTAACATCAAACCCTAATAAAAAAAAAAAAAGGAGGGAGAACAACAACACCAGACCCAGTTTTCCTATAATGAATAGGGTCTGGGGAGAGCGAGGTGCACGCAGTCTGAAAACAGCAAAAGAGGGAGAGCAGTGAATGATCTGAGATGTACCAGAAGGATTCCAGATGACGCCATCCTTGAACCGCTGCCCGTCGACCTCGAAATCAAACACAATCGGCACCAAATTCTCCGACGTCGGCCTGCAATCCACAACACAAAGACACATCAAATCCTACAAAGATCCAATAGAAGAAGAGAATATTGAGATATGAGATGGATACGATTCGAGTTTGTGTACATTCTGAACTTGGTAGGGTTTCTGTGAGCGGGTTGAATGTGCGATTTCATTGTCCGAAAATTCTCGAATTTGGGGCTTTGATTTCGAGCTTCGGCGTCGGAGATGCTCTGCTGTGCTTGATGGTGGCTTGGCGGTTTGAGTTTCTGTTCAACGTAGAAGAGAAGCGAAAAAGAATATCCCTCGAACTCAGGAGTGGATTATGACGACGGCGACGACAGAGGGTGTCAAATTGCAAGGCTCAGTTTATGAGGGAGCAGCTCAGTTTATGGCTCTGCGCAAGGCTCAGCCTCGCCAACAAGTCCGCCGTCGAAGTCACACCTCGCTATCCCGATCGTCGACACCCAAGATTCAAGTTCCCGATGCCGGATCGGAGACGAGACACGGAAACGATCCTGGAAAATGGTGGTTTCACTCGGGAAAAGAATAAAACTAACAGAACTAACAGCAGTTACACGTTCTTGTAGTTGAAGGGCTTTTGTGCTTGTGTTTTCAGTATAGGGGTTTATGTGTAAATGCATGAAAGTTGGAAGGGATTTTGTGCTATTTCTTCATTTAATGGAAGATAGTTGGGAAAAATATTCAATATAAGTTTTTTTTTTTTTTATGTTTTGATATTCATTTTAATGTTATAATTCATAGATTTTTTATTCGTAGTTTACAGATCCATTATCTATAGTTCATAACCCTTTGTTTGCCGTTCACAAATGAGAATAAGTATTAAAAAATAAGAAAAACTTGCACTATGTATTTTTAATCAGTTCATTCTTTTATAAAATACTCCAATCGTTCTACTACCTCCATCCCATAAAAAACTCAATGTTGACCTAGCTCAGCGATAAAGTTATTCAAGTTACGAATCGTTCGTGAAATGATCAAAAATTGTTTTACGTAAAATGATCGTGAAATAGTAATAATAATTTATATTTATATACTTCAACCCTGAGCCAGTGATGAAGCAACGTTGCATGGAGGTAGTATAATTTTTGTAACGTCACGTATTTCGAAACGTTGGTTTTTATTCTTAACTATATGAGAATTTAAGAATAAAATTCATAACTTAATATATTATTAGTCTTTTACAATAATTTTATAAAAATTAATATATGATTGTACTGGATTAAACTTCGATTAACGTGTCGTTGTAAAAATTTTGGGACGAAGAGAATATAAACTATAATATCTATACTATATATTAAGATAATAGAGGTCCCTTTCTCCTTGACAAAGATCTTTTAATGTTTATCACTCAATTTTCATCCGATGATTATGATTAAATTTTGAAATAATTAATTAGAAAATAAATACAAATAATGTTAAATTATAAGAAAAAAATTAATTCAATAAAATTTTTTGATCAGTGGATATATTTTTGGTTGAAATTAAACCGATAAAGATTTAATATAAATATCTCTCAAATCTACGATTAACATTTTAATAATATACAAATAAATATATCTTCGGCAAAATAACTTATCACTCCCATATCAATAAAAAAACATATATCATATCTCTATCCTATCGTGCAATCAATAAGTTTTTTTTATTATTTTTTTCATGCATTACTGTATGGACGGATAGATTAGTTAATGTAAATTTAGGTATATTCATTCAAAATAAACGGTCAGGATCGAAATATTTTAATGGATGTCTCTGGATTCAGGATAAACGAACTCTTAATTTATAAGGACCCAAAAAATTCTGTAAAATTTAGTTTCACGATAATTAATATGAATAATAAAAAATTATCGTACGTTATAATTTATTTTGTAGGGTTAAAAGGCTTGTTTGACTATATAATAGGAAAAGAATGTAAAATATGGATGAAATGCAACCCTAATACATAAATACGGGGAAATATGGTATTAATATGAAAATATCGTATTTATATGAAAATGACCTAAATCTAATTTTGGCACTTATTTTTATTTATGTCAATTTATACTTCACCTACATTAAATCAATTACCTATTAATTATCCACTTAAACTATTTTAATTCATTTAGTTTCTTATAAATACAAGCTCTTTTCTACTTAAAAATTTCTTAAAAACACAAAACAAAATACTCCTTATCATGCAAGATTACAGTTAAGCAAAAAAAGAGAAGAAGGAGAAGTTTGAGGAGAAGAGGAGAAGTTAGGTAGTAAGGTGAGTACGATGTGGATCCTTCACAAGATAATCATCTTGATTAGAAATTTTATAAAAAATATATATAATCTTTGATAAATTTTGATATTAATATATGTTGAATTCTCATATATCTATTTTCTAACGAAGTTAATAAATCATGATTCGGAGTTGAGAATCTTAAGATATAAATCAAAATGTATGGATATGTCATTCTATAAAAAACTGGTTACAGAGATGATTTTGTGACTTGATATGAAATTATATAGTAAGATTTATAAGACAATCCTTATATCAATGAAAAGTATGAAATTCTAATTTTCAGAATAGTTTACAAATAATTATTTGAGATTGTATGCAGAGAATTATGAGAAAATTAATGAAGTAAGGTCAAACTGTCTGAACTATCAGAAAATATAAACTTGAATTAATTAACTACTATTATTGTAAGGTTTTATGATAGAAATTTTAATTCAGTGGGAAGATTATAAAGTTTAGTTTATGTAAAATTTTACGGAATAATTTTTGGAGTTGTATACAAGAAGTTATAGATTTAAATACGTCAAAAGGTCAAATTGGATAGAATATAGGACACTCATTCCAGAGACCGAGAAGCTCATTCCAGAAGTCGAAACGCTCATTCCAGAGGTCGAGACACCCGTTCCAGAGGTCGGGATGTCCTTTCCAAAGGTCGGGATGCCGTCTTAGAATCTTCTGGACCGAGAATGATCGTTTTGACCGTAAAATAACTCCAAATATTCATAAATACCTCTAATGATACTCAATATATAAAATCATCATCATGGACAATCAAAATAAGTATCAAAGGCTTGTACAAATCTCAGCATCACCTCATAATATTAATATGATGGTTTTTCACTAAGTACGAATAAACATTCACAAATAAATGTATTAATATGTGTATTCTATTATGTTCTTAAAAACACAGTAAAGACAGACAATATATATCTTTATTGTTATATTTGTTCCCTTGACGAGACTTATTCAATTTCAACTTATCAAGATTTATTCAATCTTAGTAAAAGGGACATCTGCGAAAGAGGATCAGCCAAACCGGAGCCTAGGATCTCCTGTATGAGATACCCTTATACCAAAATGATCTCACAGGGTCGATGAAAAAATGTCACCATCAAGTCACTGTATAACATAAACGACAGACACAACGCTCTTTGTGTTTTATACAACGGAGTTATCTCACCAATTATGTATCATCAAAGACGAAGGATAACCGGCCGGTGCGCGGGTCTCCTTGTTTGCCTCGTCGTCCTCACGTCGTCACCACCTTGGTCATCGCTGCCACCTCTCCGACGATCATTAGGGAACGTTTGATGTAGCTGGAACGATACAGAGAAGATTAGCATGGCCCCGGCGCAAGGATGACACGCATAACCTAGAAACACTCCAAGGGAGTTTTCCGGCCAACTTCCGACTGAAGTCCGGTGGTTAGCAATGACAGAGAGTTCCAGAGTAAGGTGAGGGTTGGGTTCCGAGATTTGGACGTAAACGAACCTTAAAATGCCTTAACGAGTTTTTCCGGCCAACTTCCGGCCAAATTCCGACCAAAGTCCGACGGACAGTGGTGAAAAAGCGTGGCGGAGCAGGATGATGTATTTTGATGACATCGGGTGTGATGGGTGTCGTAATTGGTGCGTAAACAAGCTTTAAAACGGCTTAAGGAAGCTTTTCCCGCGACATTCCAGCCACCGACAGTGACGGCGGTGGGAACATGACGGTGAAGAAAGTAGGACAGCGAGATGATGACCTTGTGTGTCAAAGGTTCTAAGGTTTCTAAGAGTTTTTTTAACCCTAAGTAAAACTAGGGTTAAACACGCTTCAAAGGTAACCTAACCCCTCTCAATCCAAATCATGCGTATTATTTTATCAATATGATGTGTTATGATGATTATGATGTGAAGAGTATCGACAGGAGGGCGATGATATACTTGTTTGCTTAATAGATGCGTTGAGACGATAACGGAACTAGGGTTTCGATAATTGATGCATGGGTGCATACATTAGGTTAGAAGACACTATCTAATGCTAATAATGATTTTAAAAGGTCATAAACGTATTACTTTGAATATGTGTATGTTTAATGTGCGATATGAGGAATTATACTTAATTATGCAATTTATACGATAACAAAACTACGGTTTCAATAATATTTATGCATGGGAACATGCAGACGTAATCCGTGATCCTGAGTCCTGACCCAAAAAATTGACGGAAAAGCAACTTCAAGCTCCCTGTACAAGCCAATGTAGAAAGAATACAAGCCCGATTTGACCGTAATGAGCTATAGGAAGTTCTTGAATTAACATCTAATGCTTACAGCCAATATAGGGGAAAGACTTCCAACAAA
>JAOVYX010017030.1:0-23150 GCA_035668315.1 Drosera spatulata | reverse complement strand
GATCTCATCTAAACTAAACCTCATCAAACTTGTACCACTCCCTCCAAACCCTCCATTCACCCTCTTCCTCACCCCATAAACCCTCCTCTTCCTATATCTCCAAACCAAAACCAACCCAACAAAGATCAACACAAGAACACCAAACCCGACTCCTCCGATCACCCAAACCAACACCATTCTCCGTCCCTTACGATCCGTTTCTTCCAAGTCAAGCGAAAACAGACACTGAGCCGTCCCAGGATCAGTCGGCCCATACACATTGGCAACCGCAGCCGCGTACACACTCGCATAAACACTACAATCCGTCACATTCCCCTCCGAACTCCCACTCAGATACGAAGCCTGAAGCACCGACAACTCCGTGGTACAAGAAGCACAAGACGACCCATCACCCAACGTCTGATTACATCTTTCCTCAACCTCTTTCAACACAGACCCCGGCACGATCGCCTCGAATTCATCCTTCGTGGTTATATTCATACACCCGGATGTGAAATCCGAGGGGATAAACCCACAGGCGGTCGTGATGTTGAAATTGGGGAAATGGGCAGTGATGAATGATTGGTATGAGGCGAAACAGGAGGCGGCGGAGGAAAGGGGAGGGAGGAAAAGGGCGGTGCGAGTCAGGAGGTCGGAGTCGAGGAGATGAATGGTTTGTTTGATGAATTGGCATGTGGGTTTTGTGTCAAGGTGTGTGAGGGTCAAGATTGTGAAATTCAACGGGCAAGATGATGAAGATGAAGACGATGATGATGATACGGTGTTGGTGATGGAGAGGAAGAGGAGGAGGAGGAGGAGAGGCATGGTGAGGGTTAGGGTTTAGGGGATAGGGTTTGATGATGGTGGGGGAGTGGTGGTGGTTTGGGGGTTGATGGGTGAGAGGAGGAGGATGAGGAGATGAAGGGGAAGGGAAGTGATGGGAAGGTGATGAAGGAGCCGCCATTGATGGGGAGAGGTGAAGCTTCTCAGAAGTCAGAAGCCACTGTTGAGATTTTCCATTTTCAAATTTTCTCAATTTTCCTTGTCTTGAATTGTTGGAAGTCAGAGTGAGACAAGTTCAAAGAAGTTGAAAAAGGAGATGCCGTTTTTTCGTGCTGGTTCAGGCAAATCAACAGGGGAAAATAAGGCATGAGAAGTCCAACGGTGAAGTAAAAATGAGATTATCCAACCAAAAAAAAAAAATGATGTTATTTTATATTTGACACTAAATCAAAAAAAATAGAATTACTTTCTTAGTTTTAATTTATTTATAATATTTTTTTATATTAGTCTCAATTTATTTGTCATAATTTTATCCTTTCCTTGTTTATTAATCAAATTAAATTAATATAATCAAATTACCTTATTATCTTCTTGCTTCTTCTCTTAAACCTCGCTTATGTATTTCTATCATAAAAAGAAACCATTTTTTCATCAAAATTTTTAAAAAAAATTCAATACTGTAAATAAAAAAAACGTGTCGGATCAAACCGTTGCAAATAAATTGAGACGGAAGAATAACATTTGTTTTATTTAGACGAGATCTCTACTTATAAATATATAACTTTCGATTATATTTTTTGTGATGTACTCCATTATATTGTATTTTGTTTTATTAATAACAAATAATAATTCATGCATTGTTCAATTATAAGAAACTCCTATTATTGGATAATACATATAGTCATCAACATTATTGTAATGAAATAAAAGAACTCAATTTTCTTAATGCGATTATTCATGTCATGATCGATCAAAAAAGAGCTCGATCAAATAAAAAATATGTAATATTGTTACTCCAAACTTTCACATAGTTACTTAATTATTCATATGTCTAATAATGAAACTTTTAATAATGTTAATAATTCATTGTTGGATAATACATAAGGTCATCAATATTACTGTAATGAAATAAAAGAACTCAATTTACTTAATGCGATTATTCATGTCATGATCGATCAAAGAAGAACTCGAATTAATAAAAAAATGTGTAATATTGTTGCTTCAAACTTTCACATAATTACTTAATTATTCATATGTCTAATAATGAAGCTTTTAATGATGTTAGTAATTCATTCTAAAATCTACCAATGAAAAGTTCACATATAAATGACTATTAATTAATAAAAAATGGATATGTAGATGACCAATCAAAAAAAATTCTTATATTTATATTATATATTTCTAATGATGAGAGTGCTTTGTGGTCTAAATATTTGATTGTTATTGTTAGTTTCTTTTTTTTTTCACATAGCACAACTAATTGATTTTAATGGTTAGTTTTCAAAAAGTTCTCAAATTAGAAAAAAGGGCCTAATTCTCCTGAATTATTTGACGGTGGCAAATGATTGGCTTCTTTAATAACGTTGTTAGAGATTGCAGAAAATATGCATATGACTCCTTATGAACTATTTTGTTCGGAAATAGTAGAAAATATACATATGATTCCTCATGAACTCTTTTTAATAGAGTTTTATAAACGGATCAATTGTTTATTTGAGTTAAATATCATTTTCTTTTTAATTATTAACTCTAGTATCGCACTGCTAAAAAATAATTTCATTGTCAACGATAATAATATGTGTAACAAACATAGTTATTGTAATTGTAAGTAGATGTAAAAAAAAATGGCAAATCATATAAAAAAATGACAAAAATAGTTAGATAGTTATTGTGAAATTTTGAAGAATAAGAACTTTCACCGATGCCTAACAAACATTGTGATTTATGTTTTTGTATTTACTGGAAGAAGTTTGAATTTTTCATCATCGGTCGCACCTTTTAAATCATACAATTTAAATTTTGTCAAATAATAATTGTTAAAAAATTGATGTGAAAATCCGATCGCTTATTCTTTTTTCCGAATAGACTCTATCGCCCAACAAGGGCTTTCCAAGGCCGAAGCTTTACTTACCCATTTGTAGATCGAGTTTCGACGTCAGCTATATTTGTCAGTTGGAAGTATCGCAGACTTAGCAGCTTCAGGTGAGATTTGCTTTAGTCAGGATGATTTGTCGTAGCTAGACGGATGGCCGCTTCTTCCGGATCTTATTGGGCTTTCAGAGAACCGACCAAAAAGAAGGGAATCAGCCACTCTAAATAGGGAAGTGGTGAATGGTAGGAGAACATCTTGTCTTTTCTTGAAAAGAAGGTGCCGGACGGGGTGTTGGCGATCCTAACTTCATATCTACTCCTTCAACTACCGCCGCAGGAAAAACCACTACTAAACTAGAGAACTTATTAAATCCAAAGCTCTGAGACGGTGACAAAGAGCTTCTGTTCTCCTCGAGATTAGGCCTCGTCTTTTCCCGAGTCATTTGATGCTTCTTATCGAGCAGCCTGACCGAAGTAATATTGAGGGACTTACAGGCCAGACTAACGGAGACACTTGCAGGTCAAGACATCTGGGACGAGAAGGCAGTCATTGACACGGACGTCTAATGCCCTTGGACTAAGCCGTGTCGACATCGCACCCTTGAGCAAGGAGAATGCCACGTCGGGAAAGCCGAGAGAAAATAGGAGACTCGACTTTCTTAATAATCAAAGTGACAGGGATATAATGTATTTGGTCGTTTGCGAAATGAGTCTTGATATGGAATAGGAGCCAAAATCACGAGTTTTCGGAGCTAACTCCTCAGTCAGGTAAAGGGCTTACTCGATTACTTCATAATTGCGCCCTTGTTTGAGTTGCACTTAACTCGTTGTTGTTCGATAATTGGCTATCTAGAGAGAGATGTACCATTTCCCATCATTGGCACACCTCGGGACGGAATTCATTTTGAGTTTTCCTCTTTTAGAAAGATTTTTTCAAGCACTTGAACCTGCGACTTGAACAAGATTCTTGGTCGATGCGAAACTTTCTTTAAGATCTCCTATCTCAGTCCAACTTGTATTTCTCGTAATAGGCAAAGATCGAAGTTCAATCTTCTTGTTCAGTTTAAGTAGATAAGGAGTATTCGTTAGTCGAAAGCTAAGCGATAGGACGAAGTCCGTTAGTTTCTTGCAGAACCTTCCTTTCCTAGTCCAATGAGTACCGAAAGGTGAGTAAGTAAACTTCGAAAGCGTATATACCGAAAGGAGAGAGCTAGCCCTATGAAATAAGCAGGAGCCAGTCCTTCAAGCATAGACTTCCATAAGTTCTAAACCTAAGCTGCTAATCCCGCGTTATTGCTAGTTAACTTCAATCTTGGCTAAACCTATCGGGGGATTGACCGAGTCAACAGATCCTGTTTAGAAGGGGCGAATCCACTGTCTTGAATGGAATTTTCAGTTAGATTCTGGTAATTCATATGTAAAGGGCGTTGAGAAATTACATAAATAAAGAAGGCTAACCGGCGCATCTGCAATGAAAACAGAAGGGTTGCGGAGAGTACTTTGCATTCCATTCTCTTTAATAGAAAGACACAACGAAACTATTCTTGTCAATCAGCACTTCATGGACACAGATTAAGTGCACATCAACTTATATAAAGATATATATATATCTTTATATATTTAGCCTGTCCTCGAGTTGGCAAGGCGATCTCTCTTTTAAATTCGTTTGGAAGACAGTTGTCTCATCCGCGACTCTTTCTTCAATCTTTGGACTGAAAAACCACCATCTTGGACTTTCATCGGTTTTTCCCGTGCTGCTCTGATTGTACATGTAAACCATTCTTTCTTCCACCGAGGAAATGGGAACTACATTTTTATGAGAATGTCTTGCTCTTGCCCCGAAAGTGTATTAATTTACGATTCGTTATTAGACCATGCCCGCAGGAGTAGGCCTAAAAAGATTAGTTAAGGCATTTCGGGTAATAGGCCTAATTCTTTTTTTGATGATCGATTCACAGCCTTTGATCAAAAAGAGATATCTTGGTTCTATTTCATCTCTTCAACAAGTTTAGTAATGAGCATAATGGTTCTGTTGTTCCGCTGGAGAAAAAAACCTAACGAAAAACAAAAGATTTCCATTTTTTATTTCACTATGTTCAACTATATGTATTCCTCTATCAATAGAATACATTGAATGTGTTGGGACTTTAAATGCTATACTTTTACATTAACATGTCATCAAAAATTCACATGTTAATAAGTTGAGAATTTAAAATTATTTATTAAGACATCTAAGGGACTATTATCCCAAATGTTAAAATCTAACCAAAGGTGCCTCTTCCATCTGTAGCGTGTTCAGCCAAAAACTTTTGGGCAATCAATTACACCCATATGCATTACTGTATAATGGATGTATACACAAGGTTGTTGATACAATATCCTTTATTACAACATTGAATCTCGACTAACATGGAAACAAGGAGATTTTGTCTATAACATCTAAAATATGCATATGGACAATATTGTCACAAAATATGTTATGTATATCTCTAGTCATTATTAACCAAACTATGTGCAGCTGGACTTTCATCGATCGAGACTTGGCTCAATATAACAACACGTTGGTTGAATCCGGACCATCCAAAAAAACCTTGGCAAGAATCAACTCAATGCAAGCACAAACAACCAAATGTTAACAACAATAGAGGCATTTAATTCGATCAAGATTACAAAAATGCTTAGTATATGATTAGAAGACGTAAATGCGACAATGTTTTTGCTTGATCGACCTCCAAACATAAACAACAGCGTTATATGGAAACTGTTTCCTGGATGCGTTATAGGGTTGAAAAAGAAAACCAGGAAAAGAAACCATCGCTCACTCGCGTTCAACAGATACTTCCACACCTACTCCCTCTCTCTCTTTCATTTCCTCCCCCAAATGGGGAATTCCCAACCGGGCCGCCACCGCATATCCCGGGCCGGCCCGAACCCGGCCCACCCGGCCCTTGGTTCGCCACATTTATACCCTCAACATCATCTTCCACCTCCTCGTCAAACGAATTCAATGGCTGTTTCATCGCCCTATTCGCACGTTGACTCATCCCTGCGAGCGCTGGCCGGTCAGGCCGAGGGGTTCGGCCGGTTCGCGATCGGCGGGCTCAATGGGCTGGTTCATAGGGTGACGTCGCTGGCTGGTTTGTTTTGGTTGATTTGATGACCCTTTTGAATTTTGGATTATTGGGTTGTGATTCTGTGTTGTGGGTGGTTTTGGATTTTGTTGGGTTGTTGGTGCTTGTGGATCGATTGGTGTTTTGATTTGGGTTTTGTTGTTTTGGCGTTTTGGTTGGTATGATGTTCATGGGTTTGCTTCAAGGTTGTGTTGTGGATATCCCATTGTCGTTATGATAATATGATTTGTCCAATTGATTGGGGCATTTATTGTTTGACGCAATTCGACATTAATAACCCTGGTATTTTCATCGAGGACGACGTGTAAGAATGTTTGATGCATCTCATGTTATATGTTAGAAAACGAACGTATGATATGGTGATGGTGTTTGTTTCACTGTTGCTAGTGAGGTAATGTGGTATTGTTAGTGTCATTTTTTAGAGGGAATAATATTCATCTGAACTTAGTTTGGTAGTATTGATCACAAAACTGAAGAAAAGCTCTGGTGGAGGTTCGGTGGTGATGATGATGGGTGTACTTGGCGGTGGTCGTATAATTTGTATCGTTGAGCCAGAGGCAGGGAATTATTTGTGAAATCTACTGTTGATAGTAATGGTTTGTTCTTTTCGTGCCCGATAGCATTTGCTACACATGACGAAGTAGAGATGAGACAAGGGGAATTGAGGGGCAACAACTGAAATGGTGGAAGTGGAACACCTGGATGACGCAAAAAACTGTATTTGTTGACTATCGTTATCTTTCTGCTGCTCAATGCTGTTTAGGTTTGGTTTTGAAGCTTGAATCCCCCATTTCTCAGTGTGCTTTACCTTGTCAAGTACATTGTTCATTCGAGTATCTATAGGGGATACAACAACAACCACCCAGAGGGTCTGAGGAGTATCTGTGGGGGATACAAAAACCTTTTTTTAGCTAATGACATGTCTATTCTCTTTAAAACAAATGATGTATTCAATGTAATGATCTTGTTTTAATAATGCTTAGATGATGGGCCTGGATCACTTCGGGAAGCCTGCCGCAAGAAAGAACCACTCTGGATTGTATTTGAAGTGTCAGGCACAATTCATCTGCAATCTTACCTGAGTGTTTCATCTTATAAGACTGTCGATGGCCGAGGGCAAAGGATCAAATTCACTGGGAAAGGGTTGAGGTTAAAGGAATGCGAACACGTGATCATCTGCAATCTTGAGTTTGAAGGTGGCAGGGGCCATGATGTTGATGGTATTCAGATAAAACCCAACTCGAAGCATATTTGGATTGATCGTTGTACTCTGCGTGACTATGATGATGGACTTATTGACATCACCAGAGGAAGCACGGATATCACCGTTTCTAGGTGAGCTTCTTTTTACTCTTACATGAGCGTCAAAGTTATGGACTTCAAATCATTACCTTTTATTGGCTGCTGACCCTTTGTCACATTGGTTTCTCCTAGATGCCATTTCTCTCAACATGACAAAACAATGCTAATTGGAGCAGATCCGACCCACGTTGGTGATAGATGCATTCGTGTGACCATTCACCATTGTTTCTTTGATGGCACTCGACAGCGGCATCCTCGACTTAGATTTGGGAAAGTACACTTGTATAACAACTATACTAGAAATTGGGGCATATATGCTGTTTGTTCCAGCGTTGAATCACAGGTAAAATTGTCTTTTTATGATAAGCATATCGCCATATCCTTCTTCTATCGGTTGTTTCTTGGATTGTCCTTGCTAAATTCTTCTATTATGTCTGTATGTGCAGATATACTCCCAATGCAATATATATGAAGCAGGGCAAAAGAAATTGGCCTTCGCCTATTATACCGAGAAGGTAAAATCTGAAATTGATGCAAATTTTCGCTTATGTTACTCTATTCACTTGGACATAATTATGTGATTTTGTAAAGATGTTATTGCTAGCTAGCCAAAACTCCTTTTTACAAGTTTTGCTGTTGTACCTCAGGCGGCTGACAAGGAAGAGGCAGCAACCGGCCACATAATATCTGAAGGAGACTTGTTCTTGAACGGTGCTCAGGCAGGACTAGCCCCTTTGACCTCTGAAAACTGCGTGTTTCATCCGAGCGAGTTCTATCCCACATGGACAATCGAACCACCAAGCGACTCTCTTAAACACATTCTCCAACATTGCACCGGATGGCAGCAGATTCTGCTTCCAGCGGACAAACCAGTTGCTTCTTCTTAGCTGCATCCCGATCACTCGTATAATGTCTTCACAAAGATTATTGTTTTTCGGCTGTGTACATCCACGAGCTGGTTACTATCTTCTGTTTTGTATTATAAGAAGGTCTTCCTTTTTGCTTCGAGATGGGAAATCCTCTTGCGTGTATACTAAATAAAAACTACTCCATCATTGTAACAAAGTTGATTGTCGCGATCTTAGCGTGCAACTTCCAGTTTGCTGCCCTGTCACTCTGTTAAATTTTCCTCTGGTTTGGCATACCAGCATTGTTGATTGTCCTTATTAAGTGCCTCTTGTTGGTCCATTGCTTTTCTACCAAGCACTACTCTAGACTATGTATTGCTGCCCAAAGTGTATTTGAATGCAATTTACAGGTACATAAAGACACATTGGAACGAATAGTTCTATCAACAGTGATCATGATACTATGATAACGTTACATATACTATTCTTTATTGTTTTGAATATATTCCGAGGAACCTTGTTTTCTGGTTAAAATAAATAAAATGATGAGAATTTTTTCTTAACATTTCTGTAATATGTTTGTGAAATGCTATAACATTTGATCATCCGATACTAGAATCAAAGAAACGAAGTATCCATAATCCAAATGTCATTAGGACAAATAGGACAAATGATGTGTTAGTATAATCCTTTTTGGAATAAATACAACCAAATGAAGAAATTCAGTTACATTTTGGAATGTTTTTTCACACAACTATATACCCAGTTTACCACCAGTTTTTTGCACATCACCACCAAAATCATGATCTGGTCTGATGCAGCTTCTCCATCCCTCTCCAGCTAACAATTCCTCTCATCTCTCTCTTTCTCACATTCATCTCTCTCTCTCACCTTCATCACATACCCAATGAATTACACCGATTAGATCCAAGATCTCCCCCAATTCTAATCGAATTCCACCACCCATTCTAGGGTTTTGAAGACCCAGATCAAGCATTCGCCCATTCAATCAATCACATCAAAATCCCCGAATCATGTTTCACAAGCAGTTGAACATGAATGCTCGAAGAGATGAAGAGATACCCACGTCGCTGAACTCACCGTACTCACCCAAATCACTCAAGAATCACCACAGATCCTTGCCCAGATCCATCAACTACCTCCTAAGGGAACAACGGATACTGTTTGTTCTTGTGGGTATTTTGATTGGTTCCACATTCTTCATTCTTCAACCCAGTGTGCCCCGTTTATCGAATCGTGAATCGAGGGGGGTGGAAACCGGTTCGGGGTTGTCGGGTATCATTGCACATGAGAGGGTTGAGTATAGGAGGCCTGAGGGTAGTAGTAGTTTGATTGGAATTGGTGGGAAGGTTGGGAGAGTGCCTGCTGGGATTGGGAGGAGGAGGTTGAGGATTGTGGTGACGGGCGGGGCGGGGTTTGTTGGGAGTCATTTGGTCGATAAGTTGATCGCGAGAGGTGACGATGTGATCGTTATTGATAATTTCTTTACTGGGAGGAAGGAGAATGTGGCTCATCATTTTGGGAATCCGAGGTTCGAGTTGATTCGTCATGATGTTGTTGAGCCGATACTGCTCGAGGTGGATCAGATCTATCATCTTGCTTGTCCTGCTTCGCCTGTTCACTACAAGCATAACCCTGTGAAGACAATCATATCCTTTTTCGCTGGTGTTTATGGTTTCATATATTTCATGAATTGTTATGTGTTGCGTAAAGTGTGGTTTGGTTTTGGAAATAGTATGTGTTTGTTTCCTTAATTGTTATCACAAGACAAATGTGATGGGTACGCTGAATATGTTGGGGCTCGCTAAGAGAATTGGGGCTAGGTTTCTTCTCACTAGCACGAGCGAGGTGTATGGCGATCCGCTAGAGCATCCTCAGAAGGAAACTTACTGGGGGCATGTGAATCCTATAGGTCTGCATGTCTATTTTGTTGTTTTCCTCATATCATATATGGAGAAGAACTTCATTGTTCCAAAGTAGGTATATTAACTTCAATTATCTTGTGCTTGTTAGGTGTAAGAAGCTGTTATGATGAAGGAAAGCGTACTGCTGAAACACTAACTATGGACTATCATCGAGGTGCAGATGTTGAGGTATGCTGAATATGACTTTCTCTTATCCGCCAGTCCTGCTTCCATTTTGTCACTATGCATAAGCAGTAGAGTTTTATTTGTTATATGTTGAATTTTTCTGATAACTAAATCATTCTAGGCATGGTGTCACACTTATTGGCTACATCCATGGATTAAGTTAATAACATGAATTTTATGCGACTATAGGATTATTATCTTCTTGAGGCATACTCTTCCCATGGGTTCGTCTTTCTATTGTCTGTTTCATCTATTGAGGGGTTGCTACCAACAGTGCTACATGAAACTAAGTCCCTAGTTTTGTCTCCTACTTAATAGGCATTCTGCAGCCCTGCTCTGTACTTCTGTAATATTCCATGATCACAGCTGATTGACTTAGAATTTCGTGAATTTTCTAATCTTGCTGGAAATTTCTTAATGTCTTTCAAGTTAAAGTTCTGGTTTTGGTGTTCTTGTAGATCATTTTGTGCCAGGCTTAGTGTGCCTAGTATAGGCAGTTCATATTTGTCGCCGTGGAATATGTACCAAAATTTGCACTAACCTCTGGGGAATGGCGACTACTATTCTTGACAATTACTTTGTTTCATAGTATGCACATGATAGTAATTGTTTTTCAATCCCAAGGTTATTGGCATTAAAGATCTGCTGTTACCGTATCCAAGATCTTATGCCCTTGCTTAAGGGTAAATAGAGAGGCTTGTATAGATGCAGAGATTTCTGAATGATGAGCTATGACAATTTTCCTCTTTGTTTCTTGCATTATCAGATGTCTAGTGTAACAATAATTTCCTCTGATGGCTTTTCTTCTGCGCTGGTAGTCCTAGCGAATAGCTTGGGTTTACGAGCTCATATGATCATTCCCATATTGCTCTTTTAAGGTCTTGCTTCTCAAATTATTTTTTAATTTTTTTTCCTGTGCTGCTTGTGGATGCAATGAGTTGCACATTCTGTAAACAATTAAGTTCTTTGCTCTTTATCATACTATGAAGCAGATTGATGTTACTATTGTCTTTCAGGTGCGCATAGCACGGATTTTCAACACATATGGGCCGAGAATGTGTCTAGATGATGGCCGCGTTGTCAGCAACTTTGTCGCTCAGGTATGGTTACCTGAATTGACATTTAAAATTGATATATACGCTTTAGTAGGTGTAGATTTTGTTCTGTCTAGTATCACTTATGGTGGAATGGTGTGAAATGCTTGCTTGCAACTCTCTGACTGTTAAAAATGTTATTTGCAGGCCATCCGGAAAGAACCCATGACTGTGTATGGTGATGGAAAGCAGACCCGGAGCTTTCAGTATGTCTCTGACCTGGTAAGTCATGCTTCACCAAGGAACTCATTATCGTGGACTATCTAAATGCATTTGCAATTTTTTTTTCCCTCCTGAGCATTTGCATTAGAAACTGAGTTGAATGTCTCACTTTTTGCATGGGCTGCCAGCTAAAGGCCACAAATGCTACGTCTTTCACTTACCTTTTCTTTTATCAGTCTAGCTTTATGTTGCCTGCTCACATATATCCGCAATGTTCTGTTCCAATTATCATGAGCCGCATTATCGGTAATGAAGATTGCAAGATTTTGCAATCGATTGTCATCTCAGTTACCTGTGTAATGTGTTCTGAGTAAATTCTACTCATACTAAGGGTATATTATCGGCCACAAATCCTTTTTCGTCTCAGTTACCTGTGTGATGTGTTCTGAGTATATTCTACTCGTACTAAGGGTTCATGCTATCTATTCATTTCATGCTGAAGTTTCAACTTTCATGAACTATGCTACCAGTTTGTGATGTTTCAATAGTATATTTGTCGCCTGCATTTTGACAATTGTTATAATTGAAACAGCGAGATAGCGTCAAAACTGTTTATCTGTAACTAGATGCCAGGCTTGACAGTCTGAAGTAAGAAGCATATTCTGCAAATAATTACTAAATGGAAAGTATCTGAATTATTTCTGCAGGAGCATGGTGCTTTGTTTCTTACGACTTCTCAACCTCAGCAGACAAACTTCTCATTACACTTATTGAAACTCAATATGTAAAACCTGTCACTTACTATTCCTCTTCTGGATAAAGATTGATAAAGTAGATCTGTATATTGCCAGGTTGATGGACTGGTGGCACTGATGGAAAGCGAGCATATCGGCCCTTTCAACCTTGGTAATCCAGGAGAATTTACCATGTTGGAGCTTGCTGAAGTGAGTTCTCCTTTTCTGACTCAGCTATCTGATACTTACAGTTGGATTATATTCTTTGTTGGAATTTGATTCATCAACAATCTTCACTCAAATCTATGTTACTACTGAAAGGATGTCCTATATTCCTGCAAAAGAGACCTTCTAACTGTTGGAACTTCTTAGTTTTTTTTGTTCACTTTATTAAAAATAGTGGCTTGTCTCACCTCTTAATAAACAGGTTGTGAAAGAGGTGATTGACCCGAGTGCAACCATAGAGTTCCGACCGAACACTGCTGATGACCCACACAAAAGGAAACCAGATATCAGCAAGGCAAAGGAGCTCCTGAACTGGGAGCCAAAGATATCACTCAGAGACGGTCTGCCTCGTATGGTGTCCGACTTCAGAAACCGTATCCTGAATGAAGATGAAGGCAAAGGACTCTAAGTTAAGAAAATGTGGCAACTGAAAACTCTGTATAGGTGCGAGAAGGGAGCATGCAACTTCTTGTTTGGGTTTCGGTGTATTCTTTGGTATGGTAACTGGAGCAACTCTGTTTGATACTGTGGGCTCTATAGTTGATCACAATTGTTCTCTAAGTAGTATTACTCGACACAGAAGTTCCAGTAGCGGGCTAAGGGATTCATAAAGAAGTACAATGTTGGTACGTCTATAATTTTGTTTTACTTTAATCAAGTTTGAACTTTGATCCCTGAATCTGTCTATATGCTTATTCAACACATGGTGTGAACTGTTTCCTCTCATTTTACTTTTCATTATGTTACTTGTGTCCGGCATGAATTATGCAGTCGATCTCCACGGTTTAGCATAGTCAGTGTATCGTGTTCGACTCCATCATGCCACTCCGTGATCTGGGCAGTTGATAGTTTAGTACAGAGCCTGATGTCGCGATACAATTGCATTGTATGTTTACTTCGGATTTGAGTTCTCGCTAAGCATACCGAAACGTCTTTTGTTCTATTTTTTCGATTGGTGCTTAAACTTTGTAGTCCCTCGCACTTTTGCAAAGGGATAAAGGAGAGGAAACGAGAAAAGGATAGAAGGCTCCGAAAGGGGGAAGAAGAAGAACACAAGCAAAGTGGAGTCTCATTTCAACACCAAACTTTTAGTTCTTCCACCACTAAAAAGGATTTTTTTTACTCATAGCTTTGAATTATCTCGTTGAAACTTAGAAATGCTTGTGAGTTCTATTCCTTGGTGGATGTAGGCATAGAAAGATCAAAGGTAGTGAGTTAGGTGCATGACTTTTTACTAGTGCCCGATAATGGTCCAATATGGTCGTGCTCTGTTATGTCTAGTTTAACTTCGTGAATAAGATCAAACTATCGTGATTCATTCAGGAATTGATCATGTTTTGGAAAAAAACTTGGATACGCGACACTATATAGTGGCATTTGTTAGTGATTGTCAAAAGTGGCAACATTATCTCAGAAGGTTAAAGTTGCAATATCATCATCGGACGACGACAATGATCAGACTTTAGAGCTAAAGGCATCTGATTCTGTAACGAAAAAGGTTGGTGACATTACAAGGTGGTTTCCAAAGTGGTGAAGTGCCAACCTTTTTTTGTTTTTCATAAGCTGGGTGAAGGGGGCGGTCAGCACAGTATCATCTCCATTAATTTTCATTTCCTCTTGGAATCTGATACCATCTTTATTAATTTTCATTTCCTCTTGGAATCTGATACCATCTCAAATTGAACATTTTCCCTAGTAATTTTGATTAGGGGTTAAGACCTTAAGGAGACAACAGCCGCGGTCTGCCGCCCCCTCAAAGGAAAAACACAAAAAAACAATTTTTTTTAAAAAAAACTTGGGAAGGGATAGTAAACAACAGTTGTAGTTGTTGTTTTTTTTTCCTGTTATAGCTCGTCCTTTCTAAATCATAAGGATGCTTTTCCCGTTATAATGATTATAAAATTTTAAAAAAGTACATCAATTATAGGATAAAAAAGACGTTAGTTATAAGATGCTACACCGATATTAGCAACGAGGATTCGGATGCGATGGCAAACACTGACAGTGCTATAAGGGTGTCATTCGTCCAATAGTTTTGATATCTACAAGATAATTACGTATTAACCTAACTTTTTAACGTATGTCATCAGTATTCATGAGACGAAGGACTCCATGATTTGTCATTTTCTTGTTAAAAAACATCCGCCGTTACCATTGCATTTTTGCATCATGGTATATGGGGCCGATTCATGCAGAGGCCAGCCGAGCAAGGCAACACATGCACAGTCGCACAGATGACTTTATTATTAGTTCCCTTTGCACATTTATATTATCGCAGTCGATTTTTCTGTTTTTTTGGTTTCATGGTCCCATTTCTTTTACAGGGGCAAAATAAATAGGAGTAAGTTACTGGCATAGTATTAGTAAATTCAGATCCTGCCAATAGTTGCCATGGTTTGATAATTTAATTTCCATCCTCTTTCTTCCTGCAATTTACATGACATAACCGCACATCCCGTTGTTTCAGATATGCGATCACATCCCTATTTGAAACAGAACAAGAGTAACTCACATGTTGTGCTATGTAATTTATGCCTCCTGTAATGTTAATGATGATTAGGATATGTTGAGTCCATGATGTCATCAATTCAACTGAAATCGTTTAAATACCCCTTCGACTTTCGAGTGCGTGATTCCAAGTCTCTCCGGACACCATCCTCGGATATAATGGGCTGAACTAAACAACGTTTTTTTGTTTTGTTTTTTGAAGTGGACTAAACAACGTGTAATTAAGAACATAAGTCGATCTACATGATATGACAACATTGAAAGATCTCGTAAAGAACATTGTGAATTCTCCCTTTACTTTTTATGTCTCATTAAATTTAATAACATCATCTAATATTTCACAATTCAATGAGTATTTTGTAAATGTTCGTTCGAATAATGGTTGATCCTTCCTCTCACGTATTTGATTAAAATACATAAGTTAAACAATCATTGATGTTTTATACTTATTTTGCGAAAAACAATTTTGATTATTTTACTACACGGAGTCAAAGTTTGTTTCATTAATGATGAAACGATTACTACTCTATCCGGTCCATATAAATTACGATAAGTTGACTTGCCACGATCATTTAGAAAACTCTTTGACTTTGTGATTTTTCCTATATTGTCCTTGTGATTGGGTTTGGTTTGTGAGTGGGTTGAAAAAAAAAAAAAAGATTAGAGTAGAATTATGAGTAGATAGTGAAAGAAAAACTAATGATGGTGGAGATGAAGTAACATAAAATGAAGATATTTAAGATTTTTAATCTAACAAAAATTGTTAAATAGAAAAACTTTGCAATTCATATAAAACGATAAAATTTAATAATGTTTCATAATTTACTTAGGATAAAAGAAAATATAATTTTAAGCATATAAAATTTGTTCTACTCTTACAAAGCTCAAGTACTCATAAATTGGCCTCCATCATGCATACCTCACTTGGGTTCAAAACTGGACCCCATCCCTCTCCTCACTCCTCCCCTTCAAATTTCAATTGATGTCTTCGTCTTCTTCCTCAAGCTGAATCAAGCTCCATTGTTCTTTACCTTTCCACACCACTCCGAAATCTTCTCCCTCAAGCTTCCCCTTTTTCCCTTTTCCTCCGAAAAGCAACTCATCATACCAAAATGAAAAGAATGAACATATCTATCGGCTGCACATCACTCGCCTCGACCGCAATCTGCAACAGCATGGAACCTCTCCCCTCCTCCTCTTCCTCCTCCCTATCCTCCGGCGGCCGCGCCATCGACCGTCACAACCCCATCATAACCGATACCCGACGCCTCGTCACGGCCGCCACACCACGTGATCCCGATCACCACGTGCCAGAGTCGAAGATCAAGAGAAGCGATGATCAAATCAAGGTGATAAAGCAACAGTTAATCGAGTTCGGGAAATCAAAGAAGAAAAAGAACAAGAAGAGCAAGGCGGCGGCGAGGAGGTCATCGGCGTCGATGGGGTCAGAGTTGGCGTTGATGAAGCTGGGGTGCGGTGTGGTGAGAGCAGGGGAGGATTACCTTGACCCGCCCGAGTCGAGCCGGTTCTTGTTGGACGATCCCGGTTTGGTGACCGTAGACCGGTTCGAGGACTTGTTGGACGATGAACCGGTTTTCGAGATCGGTATGCGGCCGCGGCCGGTGAAACATTGTGATGAGGGGTTGAAGGAGGGGGTGACGAAGGAGGGGGACGATGGTGACGTCATCGAGGACGTGATTGAGAAGAAGGATCCAAAACCACCGACTTCGGTTTTTCCTGCGGGATCGCATCAGGTTCTCTGTTTTTATCTTGTAACGGCTACATTTAAATTTTGTTGCGTTTCATCATTTTCTTAAAAAATGAAAAAAAATGGTGGAATATCTCGATGCTTGCGATAATATCAACCAGTGGAGAGCTGAATGGAATACAAGTTATCGAACATATAAGCACTTGATGGATCAAACTTGTGAGAATAAGTCATGGTGCGTGACAAAAGCATGTGTACGGAGACGATGTGTCCTATCTATTAACCCTAAATCACAGATGAGTGAGGCTAAGATTTTTGTATAAGTAAATGGTTACTTTTGGTGTATGAGTCGAGTTTGATGTATGGCTGCAGGTGGTCGTTCTAAGGGTATCTTTACACTGCAAAGGATGCGAAGGGAAAGTGAGGAAGCATATTTCTAGAATGCAAGGTACTTATGAATATGATACGTCTTCCCCTATGGATCTCCTTTTGGTTTGATCTTTTGGCTTTTCTTCGCAATCCGCCTTCATATTAACATAAACATATAATCTGAATATAATTACAAACTCGACATGAAGGGATTAACCGATTGATTATCAAACAATCTTTTTATTGATTATCAAACAATCATATGCAATAAGGGAAAAGTGGATTTGTGTCTAATTGGGAATTTTGAATCCCCGAGTAAGTACTGTACAAGGGTTTATTTTTGGGACAGCATACAGATTCATCAGGACTCCTGAGCTCCTAGCAGTAATAATTGGGCAGTAAATTTCTATCCGCGTTGTGTATATATTACTATTGTATTGTGTATATCAAGGTGCAATCGTACACTTCTGAGCTGGTAAATAATTAAAGCCACATAAATGCATTCTCTGAAACAAATGTTTGGTCTGAAATCTGCTTTGGCATCCATCCCTGCGCCTGATCTTTGGAAAGATCGCTTTCCTCTTTTAGTTCATCAACTAAATGATGCTATCCATCGGTCGATAAGTGTACGGACTTAGAAAACGTGGCAGTGATCGGCCGGTAGAGTAATTAAGGTCCAAATTGATCATTTTTGGGGTGTTTGGTAGTGCTAAAACAAAAAATCAGTAAAATAAAATGAAATTTTATAAATAAGATATTGAATATTATATTATGATAAAATAGAAAATAAAATCTGAAAACTATTTTTACAGGTTTTTTGTTTTCTATTTTGATTTCAGAAGTAGAAATCAGAAACAGATACTTATATTTCATCGATCAGTGAAAAAATAAAAAATCGAAAACAAAAATGATATCAAATATATCTTTAGAATCATTTATTTTTAATTTGTTTCTGTGTATATGACAACCAAATGGTTTTTCGTTCAAGTAGGCGTTGTGTCATTCAACATAGATTTTGCGGAGAAGAAGGTTACAGTCATCGGAGACGTTACTCCGCTTGGAGTACTGTCGAGCATTTCAAAGGTGAAAAACGCTCAACTTTTGACGCCGTCTGTGCCTTCTTTGACTCTCTTGGACGTTGAAGGCTCCAGGAAGCAGATAGTAGAAGCTGTGAAAAAATAAGAACAAGTTTGTATTAATTGCTGTATATGTGTTTGCCTAAATATGGCTTAGGAACTTATGTAGGCAAATGCTGTGTATGATTGGCTTATGTTTGGTTTGAGATACTTTGGTTTATCTTGATCACGCAACGGAACACGTACGTATAAATGGGGTTCATAGCGCAGAATTACATGAGTTTGACTTTATATGATCTACATATATATTATATGTAATGTTTCAGATAATTCTAATTCGATCAAAGTTCAATAAGAGATTTCAGATCCAAACGTGAGTTAGACTCCCATTCGAGTTTAAGTAACACTTATACATAACGGAATTGTGAAGCTGATTTTACATCAGCGAACGTTGATGGCAGCAAGCCCAAAACGACTTGGTCTCATGCAATAGATATGAGGATTTGAAAAATAAAACAAAAAGAATATCTGCCCTCATTTTGGGCTTGCTAAGCAGTTTTACAATCCCGTTTATATAAATAGTCAAAATGACTATCTCATTAGAACCATAGATTGTGTTAATAAAAAAATAAACAATATGATATAAACCATCTCGCCTATACCAAAACTACATTATACACACCAACCCTTACAAATCAAATCTTGACATCATTTTCAACACCTTAAAAACCTAGACCAACAAACACGGACCAAAGCAGGAGTTCCTCAACAAACAAGCAACCAACAGCAACACACCTCATATCCACGCTCGTGAAATCAACTAAATTGGACTTTACACACCGCACTTTTGGGCCTTAACCAGACCGGGCCTAGGACCGCCGGGCCAATGACTGGGCCTTCCAATTCAGACAAAACGCAGAACTCCACTCATCAGTGCCCCTAAAACACAGTTCACCAAGAATATAGATAAGATCTCGCAGTCGACGGAGCAGCAAACCATACTCGGACACCAAAAAGGAGAAAAAGCCTAAAAAAAAAGAAAAGCAAAAAGAAAAGAAATTCAACTGACTCGAATTTCAAAGCTAGTCAACATCACATCATCATCATCGTCATCGAGATCATCACTGAGCTGACTCATCTCCGACGAATCCGCGTTTCACCGGCGAAGATTCCGCGGCGGCGACGGAGGCGGAGACGGAGGGGCGATCAGGGGGTGTGATGCGGCTGTGACGCCGGCGGCGATCAAACGAGGTCAGCGGCGGATTCGGCGGTGATTGTGGTGGACCAGGTAGAATTCGAGATTTATTTGGCTGGAGACCCTTGCTTTTCTGTGTGGATTCTGTTGTGCGGTGGTTTGATTGCAAGGAGTTTGTTTTGGTTGAATTTGGAGTGTGGAAATCTGGTGGTGGAGTGATGTGGTTTGATTTGGAGTGATTTGGTGATTGATTGTTGTTGTTAGGAGTGGAGAGGAGTTGAGTGTGATTTGATAGCTGATTTGTGTGGGATTAGGGGTTGAAGTTGATCAATTCGGTTCGTGTAGAGTTCTCTAGGAAGCTGTGTGTCAAATTGTCTGAGTTTCGTGCACCGGTTCATGGATAAATCATTCACGAGTGTTAAGAGATTGACATGACTGTAACGCTTTTGGTCGAATTGGTTGCTCCATATGAATCTAGAGCAGGTGGGACATGAGTTTGAGGTTTTAGTAGAGTTCAAAAGGTTGCAGGCTAGCTGGACTGGAATATGAGAGAATTCTACAGAACAGTTATGTTTCTGTATTTATTCTTGGACGAAGATGGTGTTTCTGCGTGTTTACTGTGAGCTGATCCTCGTGGCTTGGGTTAGATGGAATGATATATCTACGATTCATTATGTTCATCCGTTTCATAAATCTTGACAATAACATAGATAAAGGGCTTCACCGCTTCTGGTTTCTTGAGGAAGCTGTTTCTTTGAGCAAGCCTTCTGAGAAATTGATATTTGGAGTCTCAAACAGAAAAATGAAGTTTTGGAAGTATGGTTCTCGGGATAAGCATATGGATGCTGTTTGATGCGCTGTGGTTGTTTTCCTATGTGACAGGTAGTGTAGTTAACTCCAGTGAAGTTTATATTCAGCTGAAGATTGGGGGAATCGTCAGCGTAAGAAGCTTGGTTTCTCTTTTATGATTTATTTGTGAAGTGCGTTGGCACCATGGCTGATGTCAGTCCGAGGACTGATATCTCAACAGATGCAGACACAGATGACAGAAATCATAGGGTAATCACCACATCTGCTCCACCTTTACTTACCAGCTGTTCCTATGCTTTTTTTGGGACGGATTTGTGTGCGTGTATATGCTTAATGACACATTCACCATCACTTCAAGGCTTAAAGTGAAACTAGTGAATCGATATCTATGATTATATGTTTATAAAGAGTGTTGATACATATTTGGCTAATTGTGTTATCTAATTGCAGCTCGAAAGGTATAGATCCGCAGTCAAAGAAGCTTCTGATTCAAGTGATAGGTCCAAGGATAACAAGGATCAGAAGGTCATGCACTGAATACATTTCATTGGGGATTGTTTCTAATGAGACTTCAAAACATTTTTAACATTATGATGATTATATTTTGCAGACTCTCCGCAGGCTTGCCCAAAATCGTGAGGCTGCAAGGAAAAGCCGGCTGCGAAAGAAAGTAGAACCTAAGCTTCCAATGCGACTTCCTTTTTCCCTGCCATGACTTGTGGTAACTGGTAAAAATACCTCATTTGACGTTTTACTTATGCTTTTCTCTCCAGGCTTATGTGCAGCAGCTGGAGAGCAGCAGACTTAAGCTGACCCAGTTGGAGCAGGAGCTACAACGAGCAAGGCAGCAGGTTACATTACCTTTTTGCTGACGTTAAGATCCTTCTATCCTGAGTGTCAGTAAATAATGTTTTCGTCTTACTCCAAAAAAATGGTTTGCTGCAGGGAATCTTCATTTCATCCACCGGAGATCAAGCTCATTCCATGAGCGGGAATGGTATTTACTTTTCTCATGCCCGTGTATGCTCAATAAGTTGTGCAAAATGTTCTGACTTTGTCTGCTCCCATTCATTGTCTTTGCTACATTCATTTCATAGAATCTCACTGTTTATTTGCCTATTTTGGTGGGAATCATGATGTTGGATTGCTTTGGTTGAAAAAAGTCATCTGTTTTTTTATTCTTTATTGTTTCTCATTTTTTTCATCGTTACTATAAAGTATTTGAAAATTTTATTTGATAGTGACATTGTTTCACATATGTTGAGTTGAAAATTGATTTTTGCGGAACAAAACACCATTCTGACTAGGACTTGCATCATTGTGCCTCCAAGATAAGTTGCAAAAAGATTTGGCACTATAACAATATTCGAGCCTGGAGCCAATTAATTTTCCAAAATTCTAACCTGTCTGAATCAGGGGACTCCGCCAGAAGTATTAATATAGTTGCTTCTCTGTTTTCCCTTTTTCAAAGGAGGTGGGGACTGGGGAGATGACGCATAGTCGATAATTTGAACAATTACTATGGTGCTCAATGTAATCAGTTAGCTTTTGCTTGTTCCATGGCTAATAGGTACTCCGCCTTTCTCAATTTAAATGAAACATTTTCTTTTTTTGTAATCTTTTAACATAAAAAAAAAATATCAAATCAATTTCATCTGCTGCATTACGTCCCGTAACTTCTTGCGCAACTGGTATAGTAAACTCCACCATCATAAAAAAAAAATATTGTTTCTTCATCAAATCCTATATAAATTCAACACAAGTATAAATTCACCAAAACGTTTCGATTTAAAATGGGATGGAGGGAGTGCTTGACTAGTTCTTACATAGAAAGCCGAAGCATGGTTGTCGAACTTATGTTGGCATCATTTTTTGCAGGGGCAATTACATTTGATGCAGAATATGCACGGTGGCTAGAAGAACACAATCGTCAAATTAACGAGTTAAGATCTGCTGTTACTGCCCATGCTGGTGATACGGAACTGCGTACCATTGTCGAGGGTGTAGTGGCTCATTATGATGAAATTTTCCGAATGAAAGCAAATGCTGCAAAGGCTGATGTTTTCCATCTGTTATCTGGCATGTGGAAAACACCAGCTGAGAGGTGTTTCCTGTGGCTTGGTGGGTTCCGCTCATCAGAGCTTTTGAAGGTGAGCATCTTTCCATGAACCGAAGCACTTGGATTTTTTCCCGTTCTCTTGCCGAGGATAACATGTAGGATATCATCGTATTATCTCTCCATTTGACAACAATCGATTCTTAGTCTGATCATTTCTCCATTTTTTTATACATTATCTGGTTCCATGTCAGCTTTTACTCTTTCTATTTTATTCATCTGGTTCTGAAATGAAGTTCTCTTCTGAAGCTGCTTGTGAATCAACTAGAGCCTTTAACGGAGCAACAAATAGGTGCCATAGGCAACTTGCAGCAGTCATCACAACAGGCCGAGGATGCATTATCTCAGGGAATGGATGCGTTGCAGCAATCTCTTGCTGAGACACTGTCAAGTGGTTCTTTAGGCACTTCAGGTTCATCTGGAAATGTTGCGAACTATATGGGTCAAATGGCCATGGCTATGGGCAAACTTGGAACCCTCGAAGGGTTCATTCATCAGGTAACTTCTCCTTTGTTTTCTTTTTTCCCGCAACTGTCAACTGTTTATTTTGATTCTTTTGTGATTGAGGACTGTTGCATACGTCAAAGTGAGTCGTGCACGATCAACACTAAAATAGGTTGATAAGTGGAGTCCTGACAATAAAATCTCGCAGAAAATACATGGAAACGTGTTTTTATGTGTGTGATTTTATTTTATTTTATTCCTCTTCTATTTGATGCTAGGCTGACAATCTACGGAAACAAACGTTAGATCAAATGCATCGGATATTAACGACACGCCAGTCAGCACGTGCTCTCTTAGCCATCCACGATTACTTCTCCAGGCTTCGGGCTCTAAGCTCCCTATGGCTTGCACGACCAAGAGAGTAGAAGATGAATGCGAGCTTGTAGGCACAGAAATTTGAAATT
>JAOVYX010017029.1:0-23165 GCA_035668315.1 Drosera spatulata | reverse complement strand
AAGCAAAAGGAGCCTCGTCAGTGCTATCTAGCGACTTGGAAACAAAACCAACTCGGATGTATTCCCGAGGAAGCCATGCAATTGCAACTCGACCCAAGAGAAGAAAAGAAAGGTCTGGAGCCTGTAAAGGAATTGATAGAAATACCATTGCAGCTCGAAGACAATTCAAAATGTGTTAAGATCGGAGCATTAATTCAAGAGCCAACTCGGTCCGAGGTTATCACCTTCCTTAGAAAGAACTCAGATGTCTTTGTCTGATAAACCTCAAACATGCCAGGAATAGATCCCGAGGTAATAGAACATCAGCTCTCTGTGGACTCGGACATCAAACTTGTTAAGCAGAAAAAGAGGCATTTTTCTTCATAAAGAAACCAAACCATAGCCGAAGAAGTGGAGAAACTCCTTAATGCCAACTGTAACGTCCTAATTTTTCATAACATATTAATACAAATAACGCCACTACCGCTGAGTCCCAACATCCTAGTTAGGCAAAAATTACTTAACTAGTTTAGGTACAAAAATAAATAAAATCCACTTTGACATAACCAATAATATTATCAAATACAACGAAAACTTTTCATTTATTACATATTTTACTTAGTTCATAAACCATAATAGAGTAATGCATATTAGCACCATAAACTATATCACACATGCCCGTCGTCTCAAGCTCCTGAAAACACAGGGAAGAGAAAAACACAGAAAAATAGTAACCGTGAGTTATATGAGCTCAATAACGTGTCGGCCCCCTTACCAGGGGTTAGACAAGAAAAGAAGAAAAAAGAAAAATAAAAGAGAAACTATCACTTAGGTCCTTTGTTCCAAAACTTCGAAACTTATCATACCAATTCGACATTCACAAGTATCATCTCAAAAACACAGTAAAGACAGACAACAGATATCCTCAGTGTTATAATTGTGCCATTGGCGAGGCTTATTCAATTTCAACTTATCAAACTTGTAATACCCGAGAAAATTATATTAATTGAAATTTACGTATAAATATAAACATATACATATAAACATAAAATTTTACGTATAAATGTAGGGAAACTACTGTTCATAAAGTATTTAACGTTCGTAAAATATTATCGAAACGACGAAAAGTAACGTTAATAAATGTTCGTCGTTAGGAAAATAAATTATTAACGTAAGGATGTTAATTACAAACGATGAAAATTAACATTAATATAACGCTTGTCGTTGCAATTTCAATTATTAACGTTGGAGCGTTAAATACGAGTAGTGAAAGGTAACAATAATATAACGTTTGTTATTATGTTATAACGTGAATGTACGAACGTTAAAACTTAATAAAAGGACTGACTGATGAGATAGGACGATAATAATAATAGGGGATAATTTTATTATCGATAAATGCTATATATGAGATATGATTAAATAATATTAATTTATTGAGATAGTTTGGGAGATATTTGTTATCAAATATTATATAAAGGGATCAAAATTATTCCCTAATTAAAAATATGCGGGACCTACGTGTTTAAAATTTTCACACAGTCTCTTATTTTCTCCCTTCCCCGTCATTTCTCTTCCTCATCACCTTTCTCCTTCCATCTTCATCCCACCGACCCCTTTCATCATCACAACCACCCATCACCATCTCCATCACCTATAATCTTCAACCTCACCACCACCACGTTTACCAGTCGCCCCCATCATTCTCCACGAGAGCCGTCAAAGACCGTCGCGAAAAAGCCGCAACTTTCCTTCGACGTCTCGCCACCATGGCTGTGGGACGTAACCGGCCACCATAACCACCTTCCACCACCCTCCACCACTAGAGACCACTACCATCCAACACCGTCGTCAAGCTGTCGGAGTCACCAGGTCCTTTTCCCACAGTCGCAGCCCCTCCTCATCACTCTTCCTCATCTCTCGGTTTATGTAACTCGGGTTCGATAACGTCGGAAGATAACCTAATCTCTTTTCCAATCCCTTATACATGATTAATATGTAATGTGGGTACGATTTGATGATTAAGGAAATCGGGGATAATGGGTAGTTGAAAGGATGTCGCTGGAAGAGCGAGGAAATAATCGGGTCATTACGTTAATCGTTAAGCCCTTCGCGGGAAATATGTGCAACTCGGCATAAAAATGTACAAAAACGATTAATATTATTAAACGTTACGCCAAATGGGGTGTTGGGACGATCGTATGTAAACCGAGACAAGTTAGAAATTTTTATGATTTGTATCAAAAATAAACTCGTGCGATTAAGTTCTTTTTGCATAATTATGTCATTTATAACGATTTATAAAAAAGATATCGTTAAATAGTGAAAATAATACCGGAGGCCAAAGTTATATTCACAAAAGCGATCAGATTATTAATAAGCCGTCTTATGTGATCGAGAAAAGGGGAAAAATATTGCGTGCATAATATATATTGTATGGTACGAGTTGAGAAAATAAAACTATAACACTCAGTATTAAGTGATATATATACGTATATACAAATATACCGTTTTACGAAAATAAACGAAAAGCAATACTATCGTAAAGATATGAAGACATGCGGGTGCAAATCTTTAAGATCGAGAAGCTAAAAGCGAGAAATTCTTAAGCGCTAATACAATTTGACCTAATGTGGATCATGTGTCGGAAAGATTGTTCTTGACATCCTTACTTGGATTCGAAAGGATCGTTTGTTGGAATTCTTAAAGTCATCATGGGGATCGTTGGCGTTATCATGAAAAACCTATTGTTTTTCAATATTCCTTGAAACCTTATATGAGTCGTGTTGGTTGAATCGTCGTGACGGACAAGCGGAGACTAGTTAGGGAGAGGAAAGCAGCGACTTGTCTTTTTTGCGTGCACGCAACGACACTGCGATGCTGTGGGTGGCTGGGTCACCGGGCAACTTCTGCAGAAGACCCGAACATGTCAATTGGGTCTAGCTAACCCGTTGGATCATGTATATTAAAAATATGCTTGAGAGAGGCTTGTCCCGTCAATTGTTAAATCCCTATGGTTATCATCGAAGTCATTGGATTCGTTTATTTCTTTAAAGTTTAGTCTTGTGAAGTCATGACCTTATTATAACGTTAAAGGACACATATAATGGATATAATGTAATTATTAAGACACATAAATTAATTATAATATTATAGTTTAACTAATATGCCCTAAGTATATATTTTCTTTTCCTTACTTCTCTTTGGGGGTTCCTTCAGAGGCTCTCTACGATTTGTCATAGTCGATGGAGAACCCCCTGAAAATCAAATTGTTCTCCCTAGGTTACTGAGCTTTTTGCTTACGGGTTAAGGATTTTGTTTTCAGGTATGGGCCGAAATGAAGTTGGGACGAGTTAAAACGAACTCGCACTGCATCTAAAATGTTACACTTAAATAATGTTACAACTTAATAATAGCTGCTGTAAGATAACCTGTAATATCTTAGTTGCAGGACGAAGGATGAATAATTTGTTAGATTTTGAAACATGGTTGTTTAATATTCCTGTTATTGTAAGATGCGATGTATTATGTTTCGCCTACTGAAAAGTGCATTGTAAGATAACTATATGACTATCTTTTGTAAATGTAATGGAATGTACAAGTGATTTCCTCGAATTTTATACCTAAAATTCGATGGAGTTGTTTGGCCTTGCTATGTATTTTATCTATAGGGCATAACGCCACATGACAGTTGAGCTGAAAGCCGGGGCGTTACAAAGCTTTATATCAGTAATCAAGGCATAACATAAACACACACATCATCTTATCACGACACATAGCAGTTACAAACAATATTTTACGTCAGCCACATTTAGTGACTATGTCTAAAGATTTCAATGCATATTATCATACTCACGGTATAATAGTATGCATTGCCACACACAATAAATCAAAACGTTACCTTCTTATTGAAACTTCCCCACACACGCTCGGCTTGTCCTTTATGTCTCAACGAGCGACGTCTTCAAGTCCTATAACATGATAGGATTCATATATTAATATATTTTCTTATGAATATTTGTTCGTACTTCTTGAAAAACCATCATATTAATACTATGAGGTGATGCTGAGGTTTGTAAAAGCCTTTGATACTTATTTTGATTGTCCATGTTAATGATTTTATATATTGAATATCATTAGAGGTATTTGTGAGTATTTGGAGTTGTTTTGGGGTCAAAATGATTATTCTTGGTCCAGAAGGTTCTAGGACGCCATCCCGACCTTTGGGACGGACATCCGACCCTCTGGAACGAGTGTCCCGATCTTTGAAATGGACGTCCCGATCTCTGAAACGAGCGTTCCGACCTTTGAAATGAGAGTCCCGGCCTTTGAAACGAGTATCCTTGATTCTGTCCAAGTTGACCTTTCGACGTATTTAAATTTATAACTTCTTGTATACAACTTCAAAAATTATTCCGTAAAATTCTACATAAAATAAACTTCATAATCTTTCTAGTGATAAAGTTTACATTGTAAACTCTTACCAGTAATAACAGTTAATTAGTTCAAATTTATATTTTTTGTTAGTTGAGACAGTTTAATATTATTTCACTAATTGACTCATAACTCTCTATATACAACTTCAAATAATTATTTGTAAACTTTTTTGGAAACTAGATTTCCATATCTTTTCAGTGATATAAGACTTGTCTCATAAATCTTACTATATAATTTCATATTAAGTCACAAATTTATCTCTATAACCAGTTTTTTTTACAATTTATTATATTTGCACGATTTGATTTATATCTTAAGATTCTCAACTCTGAATCATGATTTATTGACTTCGTTAAAAAGTAGACATGTGAAGATTCAACATATATTAATATCAGAATTTCTCAAACAGTGTATTGTTTTTCATAAAATTTTAAATCAAGATGATTATCTTCTCTTAATAACGGTGAAGGTTCCACGTCCTACTCATCTTAGCACCTAACTTCTCCTCTTCACCTCAAACTTCTTCTTCTTCTCTTCTCTTGCTTAACTCTAATCTTGCATGGTAAGAAGTATTTTGTTTTGTGTTTGTATGGAATTTTTAAGGAGAAAGAGCTTGTATTTATAGGAAACTAAATCAATTAAAATGATTTAAGTGAAAAATTAGTGGGTATTTAGAGGATAATTATTGGGTATATTGTGAGTAATTAGTGGATAATTAATTTAATTTAGGTGGAGTAGAAATTGATATAAAGAAAAATAAGTGCCAAAATTAGGTTTAGGTCATTTTCGTATAAATACGATATTTTCATATTAATATCGTATTTTTTCGTATTTGCGTAATTAGGGTTGCATTTCATCCGTATTTTGTATTCTTTCCCTATTATAGAGTCAAACAACCCTTTTAACCCCGTAAAATAAATTATAACGTACGATAGTTTACTATTCACATTAATTATCATGAAACTAAATTTTACAGAATTTTTCGGGTCCTTACACCAACTTTATCCAAGAAATCGATTATCCAGAATGGCTCGCCAATGTCTTGATGGTAAAGAAAGCTAATGAAAACTAGAGGATATGCGTTAATTTCACCGACCTTAACAAAGCATGTCCTAAAGATTGTTATCTTTTATCTTGAATTGACCAACTTGTCGATTCGATCTTCGGACATTAGCCTCTATCCTTCATGGATGCTTTTTCTAGATACAATTAAATCTTCATGGCCAAAGAAGATCAGAAGAAAACTTCCTTCATCACCGAGCAAGGTACTTATTAGTATATTATGATGCCTTTTGGTTTAAAGAATGCTAGGGCGACCAATGAAAGACTTGTGAATAAAGTCTTTCAGCCCTTATTGAAGACGAAGATGGAAGTTTACGTAAATGATATGTTAACTAAATCAATCCGAGCTCAAGATCATCCATTTGATCGGAAGAAACCTTCAATTTGTTAATAAAATATAACATGAAGCTTAATCCTAGCAAATGCGCGTTTGGGTTCATATCGGGAAAGTTACTAGGATATATGATCACAAGTCGGGGAATAGAGGCTATCCCGACTAAAGTAGAGGCTGTATTAAAAATGGGACCTCCAAGAACCAAAAAAGAAATTCAAAAATTGATAGGATGCTTAGCCTTATTGGAAGGATTTATGTCTAAAGAAGCAGAGAGAACTTTTCCTTTCTTCAATACTTTAAGGGAAGCGAATTCTACTTTGAAATAGAGTACGAAGTGTTAGGAGGCTTTTGTCCAATTGAAGTCCTATCTCCTGGAAATACCCTTGCTCACAAAACCCTTGAAGGCGAAAATTATATGTTTACTTAATCTCATCCGAGAAGGCAGTCTCAGCAGTCCTTGTCCCATTTGAAGGTCATATTCAAAAACCAGTCTACTTTGTTAGAAAAGTGTTGCACGGGGCCGAGATGAGGAGTCCAGAAAAAGTGGCACTTGTCTTTATCACGACTGCCTGAAAATTACTATCATATTTTCAAGCTCATCCTATCATAGTAGTGACTGAACATCCACTTCGACAAGTGCTCAATAAACCAGAAACTTCAGAAAGACTTATCAAATGGTCCGTTGAGCTAAGTGAATTTGGGATTTTATACGAAGCCAGGTCGATGATCAAAGCTCTAGCCCTGGCCGACTTCTTAGCCTAATGCAGATTTGAGTAGGATGCACACCCTCCTGAAAAGGAGACATAGCAGAAAAAGCAAATGACATCTGGATAGCTTATACAGACGGTCCTTCATCTGTACTAGGAGCAGGAGTCAGGATCTTACTTCGCTCTCCAAATGGTTGGGAACTCTCCTGTTCGGTTCAATTGCATTTTAAAGCTACCAACAATATGATAGAATACGAAGCGCTTATAACAGCATTAAGCATGGCGAAATATTTTGGGATAACCCACCTACATGTATTTTCAGATTCACAACTAGTCGTTGAACAAGTCTCAGAAAGGTGTGAGGTCGACGAGGAGCTTTCAGGATATAAAGAGGCAACCACAGACATTATAAAGGGATTTGCCAAATTCCAAATTCGCCAAATCCCTCGGGGGGGAATTGGACAACAGATGCACTTAGTAGGAATCCGGAGATCACCAATACGCCGTTTAACCGACTTTACACTAAGTTGATGCCATCTCTGAGAAAGAAGAACGGGAAGTCAATTAACCCTGTTGATTTTGAATCTTCATGGATGGATGACATTGTTCATCATCTTCGAAATGGAGCACTTCCAGAAGATTATAAGTTAGCTCAGAAAACCAAAAGAAAAGCATCTCATTTTTTGCTAATCAATGACCAACTGTACAAAAGGTCCTACTCCTTACTCCTTCTTAAATGTCTCGGTTCGACCAGAGCTCATTTTGTTCTTGAAGAAATACATGAAAACATATGTGGAAATCATCATAGGGCACAAACCTGAGCCTTAAATGCATAAGGTAAGGTTATTTCTGGTCGACTATGAAAAAGATGCACAAGAATATATAAAGAAGCGTAACAGATGTCAAAGAACAGTCGACTTATCCCATCTACCGACTTTCAAACTAAAACCTATCGAGATTCCCTGGGTATTCTCACAGTAGGGAATCAATATTCTTGGTCCCTTCCCAGTAACCTCAGCTCAGACGAAGTTTGCCATAGTTGCAGTCGAATACTTTATAAAGTGGGCCGAAATGAAAGAAGTTGCAAAAATCACAGACAAAGTAGTAAAAAACTTTGTGTGGAGATCGATTGTTTGCTGATTTGGAATACCCCACACTATCATCTCGGACAACGGTCTCCAATTCTCTAGTTCAGACTCCACCGAATTCTACAAACAGCTCAAGATTGAACAGAGATTCATCTCGATAAAACATCGTCAAATAAATGGTTAGACTGAAGCGGTCAACAAGGAAATTAAAAATGCCTTAACTAGAAGACTCAACGATGCCAAACGATTATGCACAGAAGAACTCCTTATGGTCTTATGGGCATATCGAATTACCCCAAAAAGATCTATGCGAGAAAGTCCTTTCAACCTAGCCTTTGGAGTTGAAGCAGCGGTCCCAGTTGAAATCCTAGAACCTTCAACACGAGTTCAAAGTTAGTCCCCCAAGAAGAATCAAGCTTGGGTTCGAGAAGAATTGGATTTTCTTAAAGAACATAGAAAGATGGCTTCAATCCGACAGAAAGTTTTCCAACAAAGGATTGTTGGATACTTTAATGACAAAGTAAGACCCAGAAGTTTCCAATGTGGGGACTTGGTTCTTAGGAAAGCCGAGTTTAGGGTACGAATGATTGGAGACAAACTAGCTGATAAATGGGAAGGACCCTTCAGAATTTCCTCGGTTCTCAACCAAGGAGCATACAAACTAACTCGGCCAAATGGAGGAGAGCTAGAAAGAATCTTTAACACGGATAGCTTAAAGTTTAACTACCCTTAAACTTTTTTATGAAGTTATTCTTTTCTTTCATTATAATTTCACTTTAAACATCTTTTTTTCATGAATAGTGATGGATTTTGCAGAAAAAATGGTACCAAATTTCCAGACTTCGAGTTGAGACAAGATCCTCAACTCTGGATTGGGACAAGATTCTCAATCCAAACTTTAAGTCAGGACAAGATCCCCAATTAGAACCCTAAGTCGGGACAAGATCCCTGACTTCGAGTTGAGACGAGATCCTCAATTCTAGATTGGGATAAGATCCCCAATTCAAACTTCAAGTTAGGACAAGATCCCTGTCTTAGAGTTGGGACAAGATCCCTAACTTGAACCCTAAGTCGGGATAAGATCCCCGACTTTGAGTTGAGACGAGATCCTCAACTCTTGATTGGGACAAGATCCCCAATCCAAACTTCAAGTTAGGACAAGATCCTTGACTTAGAGTTAGGACAAGATCCCCAACTTGAATCCTAAGTGAGGATAAGATCCCCGACTTCGAGTTGAGACGAGATCCTCAACTTTGGATTAGGGCAAGATCCCTAATCCAAACTTCAAGTTAGGACAAGATCCCTAACCCAAACCTTAAGTCGGGACAAGATCCACGACTTCGAGCTGAGACAGGATCCCCAACTCAAAAGACAAAGGATCCCCCTTGTCGAACAAAGATCACAAATCCAAAAAGAGTAGGGAAGACAACAACGAATGAGTTGACGATAATTCATGAAAAGATAAACAAGATAATCTGGCTAAAGCAAATTCAAGATTACAATAAGCCTAAAAGCAAATTAAACTTCCTCGGGGGCACCTTGATTTTCCACAACTTTTGGAGCCTCCATCCCGTCCACGGTGACGGCCTCAACCTCGGTTAGAACTCCTTCCCCAGCTTCTTTCGCTTCGCCAGCAAGAGCTTTTGCCAACTCGGCCTCAATTTTGTCATCTTCAATAGTAGCAACTTCAGGAGGTGGGTGACCATCCCACTCCGACGGAGAGCTTGAGAGATCGACAATTGGAAGCTCAATGGCTCGACAATCTGGATATTTTCTGAGGCGGCATGCAAACTTCAGAAAAGCGTTCTCGGTCCCTCCATCGTAACCTCGGTCATATTTAGCTTTAAACTCCTCAGAGTCTTTGAATTCAACCACTGCCCTTGTTCTTTCTGCATCGATACTCGTTCTCAAAGCCTCCGAGAGTCGTAGATCAAAGTTAGACTGAAGAGAGGCCAAGTCTTCGGCCAACTTTTCCTTGACTTAGGATAGAGAACATAGATAGGCCTTCACTTCAGAGAGAGCTTTATTTCTGACCTTGATCTCGGCTTTTAGTATAAATTTCATATCACATACCGACTTCAAAGCAGCTTCCTTTTCACTCAGTTGATTCCTCAGGTTGTTCAATTCGGTAATCCTCAGTTTCATGGACTCCACTTCGGTCTTAAACCTCTTGGCTTTGCGAACAAGGTCAAGATACCCGGTGATTATCTAGAAAGAAGAAAACTAAGACGAAGTGAGAAACAAAATAAAAAAGTTAAAGTCGGAAAATAAAAATCAAACCGAGCATTGCCTGATGCATCGAATGACAACCATCCTCGATAGTCGTCTCCAAGTTGTTAGGAAAGAGCGAGAGACGATCGGACGGAAGGAACAATGCCTCTAACATCAGATGAGATTTTGTCTCTGACGAGTTAACCGAAGCCTGACTATCTCTCTTCCAAGTTGAAAGATAAAGAGGTCCATCTGAATGTTGAAATATGGCCTTACCCTCGGGTTGTGGACCAGAAGGAACAATACCTACTGGCTTGAAAAAACGAAGAGGAGACACAGGTCGGCGAGGGGGACTCGACCGAGCTCTCTTTTCTGATCGATGCCTTGAAGAAGTTTCGGAAATCGGAGCAAAGGGAGGATTGTTCTCCACTTGCCCCTCATTTGCTGGAACGTCGCTCGAGGAAACAACGAGAGGCACAGGACTCGTCGAGGATGAAGGAGGGACAGATACAGACTTCCCTTTCTTCCGAGGTAGACGACGTGACATTTGATCCAGCCAAGGTGCCATATCTGGAGGGGTATGACTAACTGATAAAATAAAAGAGATGGTCAAGTCAGGAAGCTCGGAAGTCAAAAGAAGGGTCAAATTGAAGTCAAAACATACCAAATTGACTTCAATTTGGAAGTCAAAACATCCTTTAGTTTTTGAAAGTTTTTTTCCTCGGTAGAGTTAAACTGTGGTTCCTTTATTGGGTCTAGGTTCACCTCGATAGTCTACCGAGTTGGGATCATCCAAGAAAAGAAAGATTTAACTAAACAAAAAAAGGTCTTGAAGCCTTTAAGGTTGTCAGGGATTTTCTCTATAAGCTTAAGTCCGGACCGAGCAGCAAAATAGTACTAACCCTTGATTGCTAGATACTTATCTTATAACAGTTAAAAAATAAATTCACTATGACCTCGGATCCGAGTATACCAGTTTGCTTAGCATACACAAAAAACCCAATAGTTAGTCGGATAGAGTTAGGGACAAACATAGTAAAAGGGAAATCAAGGAAAGCATGCACTGAAAAATTGAGTCCACCCTAAAAAAGATTAGTATAAATAGGAAGTTCATACGATCAAAATTCATAACAAATAGGATGGGGATCCGGAAGTTTTAAAAAATAACCTTGGTATAAACCGAAAGTTGATTTTACTTCATCTAAATCTTCCTCAGTAACCTTTGAGAAACTAGTCATTACATTCGAGAAAAAAGGCTAAAAAACATTTAAGGGTTTCACTTCATAGATAAAAGGTAAGTCACCGTTGCCATCTGAGTCCCTGGAATAAACTCGGATGACAAGAGGGTCCCATATCAGGAACCTTAGGAAAAGTTTAGGGGTTCTCAAAGGACATGCTTAAAACAAAAAGCAAATTATAAGAAGTGAGAACCTGGAGAAGAAAGGATTCAAGGGCGAGAATTGAAGTCGGACCAAAAAACCACCCGCACTGGCAACGGGAATTTTTAAGAAGAAAACGATGGAAAGAGAGAGAAAGGAAAACAAAAGTGATGAAGGCATATATATAGACAAGATGAAAGGGGTGAAAGAAACCTAGAACCACCTACAGACGTCCGATCAAAAAAGAAGCAAAGGCCCATATCCTACCATATGCCCAACCTAGAGAACAACAATAGTCATATCAAAGAGAAAGTAATGACAACGGCTTGTCATCATCCCAATCATCAATCATCATCATGACGAAAGGTATTCCCAAGGTAGAAGTGAAAACTTTTATCCATTTTCCAGGAAAAGACTGGACGGGAATTTTTTGACATCTAACTGAGAAGACAAACATCCGTTACATGCCGACTTGGAAGTGTCATCCACAGAAGGATCATACAAGTAGTTTGAAGGTCGGAGATATGACACCTCGACAAAAGACAACGATAAGAAATAAATTCTGTATCTCAACCCAGGTACCTCGGACACCAACAGACAAGCTTCGAGACCGGCTTTAATCAACTCGGTCATGAAACTCGGGGACATACTGATGATCACTAAAATGATGATCATAGTTATCTTATGATTATCATCATGAAGATGACGATCTTTAACTGTTATAAGATAATTATCTTATAAATTCACTATAACAGTTAACGAGAAGATCTTTTGAAGATAATCAAGCAAATAAGGATTTAAGAAGAAAAAAATATTATCTCGATACATAAGATAGATCCACCAAGTTATCTTTTTAACTTGACCCCAAAAGATGTACTTATCTTCGTTTCAACAAAGTCTATAAATAGGAGGGGTCCAAGGCATAGATCCCCAACTAAAAATTGGATATACAAGATATTTCTCTCATTTTCTCGAGTTTTGATCATCATCGGACGATCCCATAATCATCATCATCCAGATCTTCGATCGTTTGATCTTATAACTGTTTTCGGGACAAACACATCCAAATTTTCTTCAATTCTAACAATATAGTTCTGATATTTTAAGAATCTCTTTAGTTTGTAATTAATTAATTCATATTTCTCGATAAAATACACAACGATTTGAAGAAATAATGATAAATTAGAAATATTTTGTTTGAAAATAAGGATTATTTTGTTCTAATATTTACTTATTTTGTTTTAAAATAAATATTTGAGGGATTTGATTGAAATTATAAAATTTTTAAAACAAGAAATAGGTTATTCTGTCTAATACATAATAAATTGAGGGACTATACGTTAATTATAAAGATTTAAGAAATTTATTTGAAATTAACATAGATTTGAAGGATTTATAAGACAAAAATCCTAAATTAATTAAATGAAGGTTAATGGTTCATTAATGGATTGAGTCTCTATTTATGAAATCCACATTAACTCGGAAGTTATGGATTAAATTATAACTTTGATTAACTCTTCCATCTCTCAAAAAATCTTTGGAGATTAAACTCTCCCCTTCAAACTTAAAAAACGTGATCTAGACAGCAAACCTGAACGCCGTTTTACCACTTGGGTGAAACAGTGTGTGTGTGTGTGTGGGGCTCTCATCCAGCGCTGCCCATTTAGGACCAAAGATTCTCACTTGAACAAACCCTCATCAAAACCCTCGACTGTCCCACTATTTCTTCGTCTGATCGCAAATTAGACCCATTTCAATGGCTTCTATGTCCAGGCTTGTGTTGCAGGACTGTAGGGTGAGGAATCATGAGGCTGTTTACAGACCCATCATCAGCAGTTTGGTCTCTTCGAGGCAGATGCAATCTCATCTGGGTATGGTTCTTTTTGGTTTTTGAGTGGTGGGTTTTGTTTGTTTTGGGGTTTTGAGTGGTTGGTTTTGTTTGTTTTGAGTTTTTGAGTATTGGGTTTTGTCTGTTTTGGGGTTTTGAGTGATGGGATGTGATTGTTTTGCTCTTGGGTTCAATGGGTTATGATGTTATGTGAGCATGTTGGTTCGCAATGTTTGAGCCGTTTGATTTCGGTGTGTAATGATTGTGATTGTGATTTTGATCGAGGAATGTAATTTGATCGGATAGATGTGAGAGGAAGAGTTTCATTCCTTGAGATGCCAGGGAGTTGTTTGTCGATTCGGAGTAAGGCCGTGAAGGCGGTTGCTACCTTATCTGCTCCAAACTCAAGACGCCTACCCTCGAGGTACTTTTTCGCAATTCATCACATGTTGAGTTCATTTCATGGTTGTGCAACTGCTGTTAGTGATGCATTCCTTGTATATCTGATGATCATAGCAAAAGTACTCACAATACGGTTGATGATTGAGTTTAGAATCTACAGTATGTTGTTTCGGTGTGAGGAAGGCGCTAGGTTTGGAATTGGACCTGGGGAATAGAATGCATGTTCTCTTTTTCTTTCCATGCAAATCACATTGCATAATGGTGCAGCAATAGGTAAGCAGAATGCAAGCTAGTTTTGGTACAGATTATTGATTACACTTGCCTTTTAATTATGCTGCGATGCATCGTTATCGAAACCTAAAAATCTGCGGGGTTATACAATTAAGCTATTATGCTCAAAAGATTGCACACAAGATTTTAGCCTAGTTTATTTCACATCCTCTACTTTGCATCTGTGAGAGATCCACTTTCTCAATAGGAGCAGAGTAAAGTTTGATTGCTGGAACGTGGATGATCTCGGCGGGTTGTATTAGCTCATTAGCTGTAATCATGGTTATATTATTTTGGAGTGATTGCATTTTTTGCTAGCTTTTGGAACAAAATGGAAGTCCAGTCTAGATGCCAGACCACTTATTTTGCATTATTACTTATTTGGAGCCAAATCAATTTTCTCATTGAAATGTATGTTAGCAAGTGAAATATATGGCCAGTGGTGCTTTCGAACTGATCATCTAGCGAGCTATAAGAATTGTGTTACCCATGAAGTTAATTGATCCATTAGTTCTTATTAAGATTAGCAAAAAAAATTCTGTGTTTGCCCTTTTGTAATTCTTAACAAGCAGCAGGACAATTTTCAATACTTCTGGTGTAGGGGCTCTTTTATTCTTTGCAAGTCAACATCAGATTTTTCTGGGGATGTTCCTGGCAGTTCTTCCAGTGGATTAAGCCAGTATGAGAAGATAATTGAGACATTGACAACTCTTTTTCCAGTTTGGGTATGCTACAGATGCGTGATTCTTGAGATGGCTTTAAATTTGGGGTGGCTGTTTCGCAAAGTGGTTAGTGACTGCATTCTAATATATTTACTTGAATAGGTCGTATTAGGCACCATCGTCGGCATATACAAGCCAGCTGCGGTAATGTACCACTTCGTCTCACTTCTGCGGTAATTCAATGATGAGAAGCGAGTGTGCGCTATGAGTCTGTTGTGGGTTTCTGCTGCAGGTTACGTGGTTAGAAACGGATCTGTTCACTCTTGGTTTGGGTTTCCTCATGCTTTCAATGGGCTTGACATTGAAGTTTGAGGACTTCAAGCGGTGTTTGCGGAACCCTTGGACTGTAAGAAGCATATCACTCTAATCTTATACCGAGGATGCTACTTCTATTACTAAAACCTTATCTTGAATCATCACAAGGTTTCGTTTTTGGATTTGCATTCAACTTCTGCAGGTTGGTATCGGGTTTCTTGCTCAATATTTGATCAAGCCTGTTTTGGGATTCTTGATAGCTATGGTACTTCCATCTTGCTTGCCTAGAATCATGTGTCCTCTTACCTATTGGTTAATTGCTATCATTATCACACCATCTGCTTATTTTGGTTTTATTTTATTTTATTTTTGTAATCTAACTTCAATATTTCCCCGAGGAAAGAAAAGAAAAATTTTCAGAGCTGTATTTTGAGGAAAGCATTTTACTTCTACTTTTCCTATTATCTTACAATTCATGATTTCCAGATGCTGAAACTATCAGCGCCACTTGCAACTGGTTTGATTCTAGTGTCATGCTGTCCTGGAGGCCAGGCATCAAATGTTGCCACGTACATTTCTAAAGGCAATGTCGCACTCTCAGTTCTGATGACCACGTAAGCAGTCCATTTTTCTTTTGTAGTTGGCTATATCCTATAGTTGTGCAATTTGATAATATAGTTTCTATTGCCAAGAAAGGAAGTTTTCTATTTTAGAAACTTAATTAGCCTGATACAAAGTTATGAAGACTTTTATCTGACTTATACTGTTCTATTGAAACATTGATTTTTTGAACAACACTATTAGCATAGATGACTTAGAACACTTCCTCTAGTGTTTCTCTTCATACAAGGATTGTTTTCCAGTATAATTAATTTATCATAACTGAATGGGAATCTGTTCAGGTGCTCAACTATTGGAGCTATTATAATGACACCCCTTCTCACCAAGCTTCTTGCCGGCCAACTTGTCCCCGTTGATGCAGCTGTATGTTCACCATGGCTCGATATTTTCAGCTATGTGCTTGCAAATCAAATTCCTTATTTCAAAAGAAGCATCCTGACCTGAAATTTATATGCACCTTTTGCTTTCTTTCCAGGGTTTGGCTCTCAGTACCTTTCAGGTTGTCTTAGTTCCAACAATAGTAGGAGGTACTAGAAAGGTGTTCCACGTTTTGCTCGCGGCAATTTATGCCCCCCATATTTATACTCCTCTGCGTAGGAGTATTTCTTTGTTCATGTGTTAACTAAGGTTGCATGATTTTCTCCTTTGCAGTTCTAATGAATGAATTCTTCCCCAAGTTCACAGCAAAGATAGTCACAGTGACACCTTTGATTGGGGTCATTTTGACCACCCTGTTATGTGCTAGCCCTGTAAGTTTCTGATGAATTTGCTCTTTTCTACCCCTGGTATTGTGAATATAATATGCATCAACAGCGAGCTGAATATGTTGGTATGCTTCGAAGATTGGGCAAGTGGCGGAAGTGCTTAAAGCTCAAGGGGCGCAGTTGATACTTCCTGTTGCTCTCTTGCATGGAGCTGCATTTGCCCTTGGCTATTGGATGTCGAGGGTATCATTTGGTGAATCCACGTCCCGCACAGTTTCCATAGAATGTGGGATGCAGGTAAGTTTCATACGGTTTTAGCTTTAACATCCAACAGCATCTGATTTGGTTGCTTGTACTCTTTTTCGTGCCGTGATATGGCTTAATTGTGTGGCTGTTACCAGGTTCTGTTTGCAAGACAGCAAAATTAGATTGAGATGAATGAAGAAAATCAATTATTTCACTTTGAATACCACAAGACTTTGATTAATTTACCCTTGAACCTACCATATGATTCTTTGATATATAGCAAAATTATCTGATTTTGACAATATGGCGTGCTCCATGTCTATGCAGAGTTCTGCACTTGGATTCTTGTTGGCACAGAAACACTTTACGAACCCACTAGTCGCAGTTCCTTCTGCTGTGAGCGTTGTTTGCATGGCGGTATAATTTCTCTTCTTTCCCATGATCATTCCGCACCCGCCCCTTTGCTCTTCGTCTTCCATCATGCTCGCCTTGCACTTGTGTAATGCCTAATGCCTAATGTTTATCCTTCTAAAAATTTTCTTGTTGCAGCTCGGTGGAAGCGCTCTAGCTGTGCTCTGGAGAAACAGGCCAATACCTGCAGATGACAAGGATGATTTCAGGGAATAATTGTTTTCTCCATAGGCATTGTTATAGCTCACTGAAAATTGCTTGAAAAGTAGTCAATTTTGGGCGGCGGCAGTATAATGTTTTGTATTTCAAGATGGAAGATTTTGTAATACTAGATCATCACAGTTGTTCCAGTGATTATCCATAATCATCTATGAATTGGGTTACATGATGGATGCAAGGTTTTGTAGGCATATCGTGTGCTTTCTGAATGTTGTTTCAAGAGTTATGCACTTTGATGCAGTAGCTTTAACATGTAAGAACAGTTGATAACACAGTTACTTTGAGCATTCAGTTCATAAAATGGTCCAGATTAGCGTTCCAGACTCCCCGATTTCTCAAATGTTTCATACTGAAAGATAAGTTGTGCGCAACATTTTCAGTTGTTCGTGTGAATGTATAAAGGGTATTTCAGTAGCATCGAACCACGAAGATGATTATTTGGTAGTATACAATTTCCACATGTAACTACGATTTCTCATTATACCAATGATTATACCTCCATTTTGAATGTCAACTGATAGCTGTACTCAGAGGTGGAGCTACAAAAAAAGTATTTATTATTAATTTGGTCTGAATCGTCTACACTTGTTTTATGTAAAAAAAATACCTTCTGGAATTTTTTTTTAACTATTGATTTTTATCTAATAAGATATACAAATATGAATCCATCATCGTCACCACTCGGATATAGATAAATTTCGCGTACGAAAAAACCTCATTCATCGGGAGTTGAAATCTTCGTCAAGGCAAAGTCATGAAAAAATCAATTTGGATGATTTTCTTACTTATCTAGCTCTTCGATCTCGAATTTTTAAATATCCCTTCAATAGTAGAGATAAAATCCACATAGCATATCTTCAAAAGGGTACATGCCAGCAGCAAAATCGTAATTTTTTGAAAACAAAATTTAGGATTTAGGAGTAAAAAATCATCAAAAATGACTTACGGAGCAGTATGACAGATCAATGGATGAGTGATAATTTAGTTATTGATATTGAGAAAGATGTTTTTGACACAATTGATAGTGAGTCCATCATTAATTAGATGTTTTCAAAATATTAAAACTTGTCGACATGAATTGTAACTTTGCTTTTTATGTTAAAAGAGAATTTCATTTCTTTTTTTTATTAGATTTATTATCTAATCTTTTTTTTATAATATCTATATCTTGTTCACTTACGCTTCAAAAATTTTTTGGCTCCATCACTGGCCATATTAGTCCACTTTATTAAGGGGAAAAAAAGCATAAATCCCCTTAAACTATTCGACAGTGACATATGATCCCTTCAAATTTTGAAAATATATGGACGGTCCTTTATCAACTTCTTTAAATGGTGTTTCTGTCAAAATAATTTAATTTTTTTAAAAGAAAATTTTCAAAAACTATAAAAAAAACATAAAAAATTCCCAACCGGTATAATCCGAAAAAATAATTCGTATCTAGTACATATTTCAGTTACCCAAACTCACGACGAGGAACCAAAGTCGCACTCAGGAGAATCAAAATCGAATTCCGAATCGAATCGAATCCAACTCAAATCTTTCATCAACAAATCCAAATCCAAATCAGATCTACTCTCGAATTCAACTGAACTCAATAAATCGCAAACAATTATTCTTGATTTGAGTGGACAGACTTAACAAAACCATTGTTCTTGATTCTTGGAATCTACAACAAAACAATTATCATGAGACATGTTCTATAGCTATAAGTTCTGCAATGAGGTAATAGATTCATGTCGTTTCAACTCAGGTGCAGTGTTTGAATGAAATAGTGGGTCTATGTTAACAAATAGTACGCCTGCTGTTTCTATTTGAAAAAAAAATTGCAAATACGTAAACAAAAATTTATAACATGATATTCATAAAATTGAAAAAAAGAACATGAATTTTTATATAGAACAAAAAAAACAAAAAAATTGAACTGACGTACTGTTTTTTTATACTGGTGCCCTGTTTCGTTAGTGCAGACTTAGACCATTTTTTAAGTTTTATAATATCATGGTCCCCATTTATGAAACTCCTGCGTTCATGAAGAATGAAAATGGTGAGATGAAGTTGTGAGGGGAGAGATCTAAAGTGAGAAATTTGGGGTTGAAGTTCGTATATATTACGCTCGAGTTTGGGGAAGACGATGATGATGGTGATGATGGCAGCGGCAGAAGGGATGGTGGAAAGGATGGCGGCGGCGGCGCGGCATCGATAATGGTGGTGGTAGCTGAGGGGCGAGGATGGTGTTGAGCAAGAGATAATGTATGTTTTGGGGATTTTTTTTTCGGGTTGTATCTTTTGAGAATATTTTTGAAAAAGTTATATCTTAAGGGAATTTTCTGTTTTTTTAAACTAGTGAAGAATATATTCATTTGATCCTCTTATAAACTTCTTTAATAAGGTTTTGTGATATAATAATACAGTATGATTTAATTTGATGATATAGAGGTTAAGCGTATATTTTTAAACTTGATAGGGGTCATGTGTTACGTCTCAATACTTTAAGGAGGTTAAATGCTATTTTTTCCTTTATTAAATCTTTGAGGTTCCAACTTAAAATCAATTCGCAATGAGAAAAATAACGTAGGATCTATATATGTGGTTGCATTGATTTTTCAAACTTCAATATGGATAAAATTTACTCAATACGTCTCCTCTCGCTAATGCGTCTTTTGGTCTTAAAATATGGACATATTTTGGATGAAGCGGAGTATTGAGCCATTGGGTCTAATGGGATTTGATATTATATCAAACTTATGAGGTTTCAATTTAAAATTAATTGACAATGATAAAAATGACCAGAATTTATATATGTGATTATATTAATTTTTCAATCTTCAACATGAGTAAAGTTTTCTCAACATACTTGAATTGTTTTTGGAGTGAGCATCGCAAGTAAAGTTAAGGGATGAAATTCAAAACTAATAACAAGGTAGAAAATCAATATCAAAACAAAACTATCACATAAAAAAACTTTTACTCCCTCCACTCCATTTTAATTGCAACCGTTTGACCCACCACGTAGTTTTATATGTGTGTTGAAATTTTATAAAATTTGATAAAAAAAAGAGTATTTTTTTTAATGATAGTGGGGTGAAAGTGACGTTTAGATGAGAGAATGAGAAAGGAGGAAGAAGAACGTGGTATGATAGTTTGATTATATTAGTATAAATTGATTATCAAATAAAGAAAGAATATAAGTGTTAAAAATAAATTGGGACTGATAAATAAATTGGAACGGATGGAATATTACTTAAAGAACATAGTTTTAAATTAGTTTTTTTTTTATTTTTACAACTTGTTGTCTATTCTACTACTTTCGTCCCATAATTATTATAACGTTTTTCTCTATGCACTATTCTACATGTAATTTGAGGAGTTTCATTATTTATCTAAACGACACGATTTAAATTTTCTATTGGCTTACAGTTATATACGTAACGTTTAATATAATTAACGTTTCACGATATTTTCTCAAAAAATAATGTTTGATCGTCCCGTAATCATAATTAGTAAAAAAACACGTATTATTGAAATTAATCCGATTTATACACGTATTAAAGATGAACATTTTTTTTAAAAATAATTATATATTTCGTATAATTCAAGTAGTCGGTGTATTTTTGTCGTTTTTTATCTGTTTTTATCCTTTTTTTATCCGTATTAAAAATATATTTTGTATATTTTGTATATTTTTGTCGATTAAATATTCTATCGTTATGCATATCCGACAAAATAATATAATGTTTTTGAAACGAATGGAGTATGTTTTTCATTAAGAAATATCACAACTTTTTTTTTGAGATGGACAGGAATTTCAGCCTTTCTTGGGTTGACGAATATTTGTCTAGAGTTCACTACTATATTCTAAGTCGGCAAACATTTATGGATAATCATTCCGTTAAGTCGATGATTATTGTGATTAATGATGTTAGATTTGACAAAATTGCAAAAGATGTTTGGTGTATTTTTGTCCACGAGAATTCCATTCGTTGCAGGCTTGCAGCTGCCTCCCCTTGCGGGTTTGGTACTATCGAACCATCGCAAGATGGCTTTGACTCCACAATGGTCAACCCTGTTCACCAACTAATTTTGAACAAAAAAAAAAAAAAAAACCATACATCTAAATAGAAAATTTGCAGTACTCCTGATAGTAATGTACAAATATTTCAGACAAAATCTTAACGAACTCTACGTAGCAATACTATTTTTTCGACAAAAAATTCACATAAAAGAATAGAGGAAACCCATTTACCTCTAAAAGAGTAATGTTTATTTATTTAAGTTAAAAAAAAAATACGAAACACATAAAATTTTATATCAGATTAAATTATTATATTTAATATGAAATGAAAAAAATAATTAACATAATAAAATAAATTTAGCAATAACGAGGTCGATTCTTATATGATAGTCTGATAGATTTTTCTGACATAAAAAGACGATGTTCAATGTATCATATAGGTCATGTTTGACAAAGTTAAAAGTTAATTTTTGAATTTTTATAAGTCAGTTGAATTATTTGATAAAATTTGAAAAGTATTTTTAAAGAAAAAATCATTTTATTAAAAATTTAACTAGAAATTATTTTTTATTTATGACTTATTTTAAGTTAGTTTTGAAAATGCTAAAAATTTTGCTAAACATGTTTTATTTTCACAAAAAATGAAGAATTTAACTAGAGTCTCTGAACTCAAAATTATATCTTTTGAGTAGGAAAACCTAGAAAAAGAATTCCACAAACGTAGAGATCGTTCCTTCTCCATCAAGAAGAACCAAAGACCAGAACAGAGAACATTGAGAAAAGAAAAAATCTTGGAAGAAAAACAAAACCAAAGATCACAAAAAAATCTACCCAAATTCTCACATCTGTCAACCCATAACTCATCTCCTCAACATCTGAAAACTATTCCTCACAGTTTCATCATGTCTCAAACCCATTGGGAAGCTGATAAAATGTAAGTATATTCAATGATTATCATGTTCTTCATCTTTGATTCAACTTGCAGAGACCCTTTTTCCTCTTTTGATCACTGAATTCAGATCTTTGTTTACTGAAATTTGGAATCTTTGTGAAATGATTCAAGTTCTTGTTAGTGGGTGAAGTGGGTTTCTATTTTTTGTCAAGCGGGTTTGATTCAATTGTGTGATTGGATTAGTATATGGTAGATTTTGGGAATTGGGTTCTTGATTTTGGTTGTTGATAGTTTGGGAATTGAATTCAACGGCTGAAAAGTATTGAGATTTTGATTTTTGAGATTGGAATTTGATGGGTGAAGCTGCTATCTTTAGTTATTTCATAACTAATCTTCCCATCTAGTTCACTATTTCATTGGGGATTTTGCTTGTGAATTTTATAGTTCTGATTTTCAATTTCAATTTTTGGTTTGTGGGCATGATTGTTTCTTTTTGTTTTCTCTAGTGGGTTTGATTCAATTGTTTGATAGAAGTCCTCTAGGGTAAGCTTTAGAAATTGGGGTCGCTTGATTTAAATTATTTCGTTGAATTTTTAGGGTTGAACTTTAGGGGTTTTGCTTCTTAGATTTGGTAGTTCTCATCTTTTATTCTCGTTGTGGTGTGAAAGTGGTGGTTCACTTTATTTTAACGTGATGCCTCTTGTAGTTATGGTCATTTCCCCCTTTCTCATTGCAGATCTTAGAGCATTTGTTTGTAAAATCGACGTACTTGTAGGCTGATTGCAAGTTCTGGTTAGTCTATGGTATTATTTAGGAATTGGGTAGGCCATTTTCAGCCGATGCTAGCTTTTACTGGATTGTAATGGTTTTGCTAAGTGTTTTTTCTTTTGAGATCGGTATCCGAAGGATAAAGTCGTATCTTTACTTCTTGTCGCAGCGGATACAGCTTTAGTTTAGCCTTGTGGTGTCTTTTTTGAGAACCCTTTGTTTCTATCTTTAGTTCTTTCTTTTGGAATTGCTGTCTTTTCCTTTTTTGGTGGAATTATTCTTTGTCTTGAGAGCTAAATGATTTTATTGTTTGTTTGTTTGGAGAACAGGTTAGACGTTTATATACATGATTATTTCGTGAAGAAAAAATTACAAGTTTCTGCTAAAGCTTTTCAGCAGGAAGCCAAAGTAGCCACAGATCCTGTTGGTAAGTGTGTGACTACTCGTGAAATTAATGGCATCGAATATTCGCTGAATCTCCATTTTTTTAATGTTCTTGGTTAAATGGGGATCTCTATTTCTTGAAGCCATCGATGCTCCTGGCGGGTTTCTCTTTGAGTGGTGGTCAGTCTTTTGGGACATATTTATTTCGAGGACAAATGAGAAACATTCAGA